>CM040422.1:122644861-122762936 GCA_022702705.1 Papilionanthe hookeriana x Papilionanthe teres
AAAAACTTGCTCTAATGAGGTAGTAGAGCTGTAGTTGAAAGATTGTCAATCATTGCAACACTGATATGTTCTAAAGTATGAGAAATATCAAAATGTCCCCTCTACACCTGAGGCCTCTTGAACATAAGCAGCTTCAAAGCCCTCCTAATGATCAGATCGAATATTGTCCTGTGTAAGTAAAGTTCATTCAGCATTGTTTTCAAAAATGTTTGAAGCTGTAGGTTGCCTGGCTGAACCATCCAGCAACACGTCAATCACAGAAACAATATTGGGGGGGTGGATCTCCTGTAGTAAGAGGGTTACAGGTGGCAATGACAGGAGAAATGGTATTTAGAGGATGGAGAGTGGAAGGGAGAGTAGATGGCATTTCAACCAATGTTTCAATAGCCAGTTGACTGCACTCGTAGATGGAGGGGCAGGGGGCCCAGTAACATTTTTACTCTGAGTTTTTAATGAGAATACAAATGGTGACATTAAGAGTGAGAGTATCCAAACATACGACAGTGGACGCAGTAAAGTGGGAACTGTTCAAGTTTCACCCGCTGCGAAAACCCTGATGTTGTGAGACAATTCAAATCTCCCCTGAAAAAGGTAAAGTAATGTCTCGTTCAATCAAAACTCTGTCTTCAGAAGATCGACTCAGGTTAACTGTAGGAATATCAGGTTTGAGGGGTTTACCGTAAACCATAGGTAAGGGATAGAGAAGCTCGTGATTGAAGAGACCAAACTTCAGAGCCGGGAAGCGCAGCCATACAAGAATGGTCGGATGTTCAGTGAAAGGATCATATATATATACAATGTGGTAAAATAAAAATATTTCAATTATAAATAATGATAAAACATTCATTTAATCTAACAATAATAATACTTTTGTAATTGATGGTAGATATTCTCTCGTTGAAGAGATTTTAAAATTTAAAATCAAGATAAAAAACTACCTAAAAGCATGGCGAGTATGTTTACTTTTAAGCTATAAAAACCTTTTTTTTTTCTAAATCAAATTTGTTAATTTTTACCGACACCTGATTGCACCCATTTATTATGATTTATACAATCTTTTAGGTGTTGGCCATATCATAGTGCTGAACACACATTTTTAGAACTACTAATGTTAAGCATTATGTAAAAATAGAATTGAATAAAAAGAGCATATGAATGATATGACTTATAAGTGCTTGCATGTGCATAGTTTACTAAGATGAAGTTCATCCCTTATGGAACTAGCAGTGGGAAGCCAAGAAACTCATGCACATAAATGAAAAGTGTTATTCATATTGATGTAACTTTTGTACAATTTTAGATAGTGCGCATTTGACGTGTGCAAATAAAATGATATAGATATGAAAAGAATATAATATGACATAATAAAGTTTTTAAATATCTTGATTGATTATATTCATAAATATAAATTGTCAAATTACATAGATTTATTAGAATTTTAACTGACATGCATATTATCTTCTTTTTTATTGTACTCATAGTTGAAAGTAAATAAAATGATATAGATATAGAAAGAATATAATATGACATAATAAAGTTTTAAATATCTCGATTGATCATATTCATAAATATAAATTGTCAAATTACACAGATTTATTAGAAGTTTAACTGACATGCATATTATCTTCTTTTTTATTGTACTAATAGTAGAAAGTATTAGTATTCAAAGGCTTTCGTACATTACAATTGGTTTAAACTAACATTTCAGGTTAAAAATGAGGAATATATGAAATAAATATAAAATACGTGAACAAGTAGAACTAAGAAAAAATTTAATTAATTTATTTTCATTTTTTCTTTAGTGACTCTTTCATTTAATATGGACTATAAACTGCTAATGATAGAATATGAAAAATAAAAACTTGGTTTCACTATCCGACTGTCTGTTCATACATTGAATAATTGCAAGCCCTGAGCCGGGTCGTGACATGGTCTCACGGTTTCGTCCCATTGGTTTAACTTCCTAATAGGTCACCCATCCTCGAAGTGCTCCCATGCGAGCACGTTTAACTTTAGAGTTTCTGTTGAAAGTCTAACCATTACACCAAAATGCGCCTCGATGTCTAGGAGTACAATTTTATTCCACTTTAGTACTTTCACCTACACTTGCCCATAATTTTAAATAAAAATATAAGAAAAAGGGTAACATGTTGATTCTACAATGCATTTGCACCCTCAGGCAAACCCAACTCTATAATTTGGGAAAGCTTCCTTATGTGCCTTTCTAGCCTTCAAGCCACCTGATTATTCAATTTATGTTCACTAAGCCATAAACACTAGTACAAGTTTTGCAAAAGACAGAAAGATAAACACTTTCCTTTGACGATGCCTATGCACGTTGGTTTTCCCAAGTTATAAGAACAATTGTCTGCACACAAATTTCCTACATTTGCACTTAATGACTTTTCGAAACTTTTTCAAATCAAACTTTCACAACGTAGAGCTTAAAATACAAGTTCAGAATTACAATAGTGCTCTACGAATATGACCTCACCGTAAAATAATATAACAAGTAAAACTATAAAAAGGGGTCCAAAGAACAACTCACTCATGCACATGCTTCTGAATTGCTTCTTCTCCATCTAACTTCTCATGCCATAGTATCCTCTCATTTGCATTAGCCCACAACTCCTGTTGCTTAAAGGCCATCAAATTAAGTTGCCCAATTTTCTGCAGGCAAAAGAAAATTCTTTAGCAAGAACTAAAAAATAAGAGATGAACTAGAATAGTTGTCACGAGGTGTGAGCAAGCAAAATAAAGACCCAAAACTTCAAAACAGCGATTTTTTTTCACAACTAGGTTGTATCTATAATTTAAACAAAGCAATCTAGAATAACAAAAAATTTGGAGTTATTGAGTGCAGCTAAATTTCCACAAAATCAACAAATGTTTGAATATGCCACAATCTTCTGAAAAATTAATCTAACCGTGGTCTCTTTTCTCTTACTGCCTGAAACAGATTTTTCCCTTGATGTTATCCTATTTAACATTGCTATACTTTCAGTCTCTGATAATGATGCTGATTGAGAAGCCTCCTGGGAGGATTTTTTTGCTGATTTCTCTACAAAATGAGAAAGAGCATGAGGCAGCCGTAACCAGAAAAGAGCCTCAGAAAATTCTCCAAAGATTGCTGCCGCGAAGGCAGATCTTGCAGCAAAACCTTTATTTGCTAGAGAAGCATATAAACGAACTCTTTCATCATCAAGTATGCAGCCTTCAGAAAAATAATAAGCGGACATCAATAGCTATTACACATTTATGGAATGTTAGGACGGTTATTTAAAGTAGCTATAACATACCATCTCTTCGATATGGTTCTAAAACCTTCAAAAGCAATTCAGGGACCACTGAATCACCAACAGAAGGCAGTGTAGAATCAATAATATAACCACGAAGATCTCCGGAAGTTATTTCAATCTCAGGAATATTTCCAAGTGAGTTATCCATACGTGCACCGAACAAGCTGAACCAAGAGGATTTTACGCCTGATTGAATAATCATTCGTAGAGCCTGTCACATGATATTAGTGATTTTTTAGGCTCTATATTTTCCATATTATCTATACAAATATTAAAAGAGGCTAGAATCTTAATGTATTGATATAGATAAATCAAATTTCCTCATTTTAATTTATAATCTCAATATATACCTACATTTTTCTATCATAACACAGACAATTGAATCATCTATCTTCAAGCTAATTTTCTATTTAAAAATCCAAGATAATTTCTTATTTTGCCACACTTAATTTCATGTACCTCATTGTTATTCGGAAGTGACTTCTTATTCATATAAAAATTAATCTGCCAAGTGACTTAATACTTTCATCAAATTTGTAGCCATTTTTCATCAAATACAATTCATCTAACTATAGAACCTTTTCAGATCTTCAAAAAATATGCAATTTGAAAATTTTATGAATAACATTTAAACAATTGAAATTATTGAAATTTGCTTAGATTCTTGTAAGACAATGCGATTTACTTTTACATAATTTAGTACAAAATAATTTTTCAAATCACAAGACAAATTAAAAAAAAAAACTAATGCCGAAAAAAAGATTAAATAGAATAATCTATTTAATAGATCTAAAATAAAATCACTATATAGCTTGAAAATCTTATAAATATTCAAAACTATATCATAAAGCTATGTGTCGTTATTGCATGTGTATTATGGCCAAAAGTGTAAAATTTCATTTAAAGGGATGCTGCATTATTTTGCATTTGTAGCTATTGCAAAATCACTATATAGCTTGAAAATCTTATAAATATTCAAAACTATATCATAAAGCTATGTGTCGTTATTGCATGTGTATTATGGCCAAAAGTGTAAAATTTCATTTAAAGGGATGCTGCATTATTTTGCATTTGTAGCTATTGCATGTATGTGCTTAAACTATCAAGTCTGCATATGCATGAAAGTAACGTAAGTTCAAGCACATACTTGCAATGAATAAAGCACTCATCAACTACTAAACAAATATATAATTTAGTCATACAAATTGGCATTTGATGTGCTCAGAAGCCTAGCTGAAGCAAACTCTGACACAATACAGATTAAAACACGCACATTATTAACAAAATAAGTTAAAAAAATTGATCTGAATTTTGCACTATGCTTACCAAGGCATGGGCTGTGGGAAATAAAACAGGCAAGCACAGTGGCATTGGTCGAAATCTCTCCTTCAGAAACATACCCTTGGAACTTGAATTTGCTTTAATATCATTGCTGAACAAGGCACATGCAAATTGTTCAGTAAAAGAACAAACAAACATAATATATATAAAGTATATCGAACTAAGTTTCAAGGCAAAAAACAAAAAGGAAAATTTTAAAAATAAAAAGATACTAAACTAAGCGTGTAGAATTATGCATATGCTGTATTTGATGAATCAAATCCAGATCAAAAATAAAAAGAGAGGTATTGCAAAGTTGCGTGTTGTTTTTATTTGATGGCTCAAGCCATCAGTAATTCGATCAATTCACCCAACATCTTTTGCATCAATACCTCATTTAATTGGCTTGGTAAACCTTTCCCGATTTTAATTGCCACAATACTGTGGAATCAAGCATATTTTCAGAGTATGCACCTTTCTATACTAGCTATGATCCAATATCTGCCCACAATCTAACCTAATAAAACAGAAAAAATCTTTTATGAGATACATTTAATTTAGAGTTTTTGGCAATTTAACTGCTAAATAATGATGCCTCTTTATTGAATACATCCTACTTCAAAACTTTTTATCAGGGAAGAAGAAAGAGGAATTTCGGCATAAAGTAGTATTACATTTCTCTTCCTCAGCTATTAGAAAAGAACTCTCATTATCACCATTGGTTCAAGAAGAACAAAATTTAACATATTAAGAGCATAAAGATAAACTTGTCACTGGTAACCTAAATAGTGCAGACTCCAAAAACTTGCAGAATCAGCATTTTATGAGGATACAATATTGGAATCTTCATTTCAGCGATTTTAAGCCTAACTTGAGCCTAGTCTCTGTGCGAGCACTTTAAAGTGACTAGTTATTGAAAAAGGTGACTCCAGTGCACAAAGGTTTTTTTTTTTGAACAAGTAAAAGAACTGGTAAACACCGATTCTTAGTTATTTGTATCCTATTTAAAACCTTCTTGATAGCCAAGTAGAATAAAAAGAAATCAACATAAAGTACTATTTTATTTCTCTTCCTCAGTTATTAGCAAAAGAAATACATTCTCACCATAGGCGTAAAAATAATATTTACCATTTTAATTTCATCAACACAGTTGTCACCCGTAAGCTAAACAGTAGGGACTCCGAAAATTGCCTCTCCACCTTTAATGCCAGGGTCAGAACATCACTCAAAGACTAGGAAAGCGATATGCCGATGGCAGGCTTCACACCTCCCAAGTACCTGGCTATCATGTGCTTCTTGTAGCCTGTTTGTAGGATCCGTCAAACCATAAATATCTCACCTTTCTTGGTGAAGAACATAACTCGGCTCATTGGGTAACTAGAGGCTATGTACCCATATCCATAGCATTTGAAGCATTTCCTGACTTGGACTATATTTGGTGTGCTATTCTTCTTAGACCTCTCCTCACTCTGAGCGGCTCCATCTTCTCTTAAACAGTCTTCTCAACTCCCTGAGGTGTGCTCCTATTGATGCCTCCAACTGTAGGTGGATATCTGAATGCCGGTGAGTGGTTGCTTCATCTTCTATTGTCTCTCCACCTTCAATGCCAAGGTCAAAACATCACTCAAAGACTAGTAAAGAGATAGGCTAATGGCAAGCTTCAGACCTCCCAAGCACCTAGCTATCATGTGCTCCTTGCAGCCTGTCTGTAGGATCCGTCGAACCATACGTATCTCACCCTGCTTGGTGAAGAACATAATTAGGCTCATCGGGTAACTAGAGGCTATATACCCATATCCATAGCATTTGAAGCATTTCCTGACTTTGACTGTATTTGGTGTGCTACTCTTCTCAGACTTACTCTCACTCTGAGTGGCTCCATCATTCTTTTGAACAGTCTTCTCAACTCTCTAAGGCGTGCTTCTATTGATGCCTGGCGGTGAATGCTTGCTCCATCTTCAATGTCAGGGTCAGAACAACACTCAAAGATTAGTAAAGCTATATGTCGAGGCAGGCTTCAGACCTCCTAAGTACCTAGCTATCATGTGCTCCTTTGACTTTGTCAAATCACATTTCAACTTAAGCTGCATAAACTCTGTTGTGGACTCCACTGATGGGTCCCTATTTTGTAGGTAGTGGAGCCTCAAGAAAAGAACCTGGCGGTAGTGTGGGGGAAGATATTATCGTTGCAACTCTCTCCTCATCTTCTAGTAATCTTGCTTCGCAATAAGGCGTACATTTTCAGTTTGATAGTAGCTAGTTCCACTTTCGGTCTAATGTCACCTACTTGTATTCAAAGACCATCTTTACGGTCTGCAACCACTCTATGAAATCATCATGATTCATTCTCCCCTCAAAATCCAGTATGTCTATTTTCACTCCTGAGTCTCTGTATCCACCAATAGACACTTCATCTCCATATCCTCCAACATGCACTTCATCTCTGTACTCACTAATACACACTTCATTTCTGTATCGCCTAACAAGCACTTCATTTTTCTATCTCTTAATAAATACTTCATCTCTCGACAACCACTGATTTTGTATCCCAAAGCATTGTGGTCTATCCTCTTATCCACTGGAATCATCCCTACAAAAAGGAATCAGGTATTCCTCCCTCTCTCCTCTTCGAATCTCGCTGCTACACTCACCAGTAACCTCTCCATGAGTCTTTTCCTCAATGTCATCGAGTCGTTGTTATACTCGACGAAGCAGTCGTTGTAGCTCTTCCATGGTAAACTCTTTATCAGGTCCTGACAACTGCCTCTACAACGACATGATTAGAGTTTGGGAGAGTTTTGGAGTGGCTATATAGAAAGAGATGCGTAAGGGTGATGGAGGGTAGGAAAAAAAATTTATGAGTAGAAAGAGTTGAGTGTATGTGGTGCTAGAAACCCTAAGATAGGACTAGGGTTAGGCTAGCTCTGACACCAAATATCAGAGTTAACTCTAACAACAATAAGAAAACAAATATTATTATTGAAAGCAAATCGGTGATTAAAACCAAACATACTTGAAAGGAAATTACGACAAATACAAGCAAACTCAACTAAAGTGTATTCCAAAGGTTAGTGGCTGGTTTAGTGAATTGGATGGTAAGAGGACGTTACGTGGATGTAGATGGTTGTAGGAGGGGAAAGGGGGAGAAGAGGTTAGCTGCAGTAGAGAAAGTGGGATTGGCGGTTGGTTGCAGGGTGGAAGTGGGGTTGGGGTTAGCTATGGAAATAGGAGTTATTGTTGGCTGTAAGGGGCCTGGTTACAAATGGAATGAGATGTGGATGGATTGTAGGGAGGTTGACAGATAATGGCAGTGGGAAGTGGGCTTGGATGGCAGCGGCAAGAGGGAAGGGCAGGCATTGGATGGAGGCAGCCAGAATGGCTATGGGAAAACATCATATAAATACTAATAGGTAACCGAAAGAGGAAAAACCATTCCTAGTGGGCGACAACCCTAGTTCATTTGGGATGGCTGATCCTTTCTAATTCCTAACTGAGTTGGTTTAGCCACCCCAGTTCAGGCAGGGAAAAAGCCTTGTCGATTCAAGCAAGGAAAAAGTCCCGTGTTAGAAGGGGATCCGCCACCTATTTCTAGGTAAGCTGTAGACAACCCCCTTGAAAAACTAAGATGCTGAAACATTCTAGAAAGCATAAATTAGAGAAAAATCTCCAAAATTAATAAAATCAAGTTAAAGATCAAAACAACCAGAATACAACCTATATAAAGGTTAGGAAAAAAAGTAACTTAATTAAAAAATAAAGAAAAAATAAGGAAAAAAACATAAGGAAACATGCTAGAGTTAGAAAAAAAAAAAAAAAAAAAAATTTCCTGGGGCCAATTACTCACGACTGCGGGATCTGCGGCATGTGGAACCGTGGAATCGCAGTAATCCCATGTCAATGCCAGTAGCCAATAGTTGTGGCGTTAATTCAAATTTCTTCTCCAAAAAGGTAATAACATCGATATCCACCACTAACCTAGCCATTGAAGGGCTGGAAAGTCTAGAAGAAATGCCATCCAAAGTATTTAAGAAAAAATGAATCAAGAGAACAAAATGGATTGGTTGACGTAGAGAATTTGAAGATGTGGAAAATCAATCACTTTAAAAAATGCACTGGGAACCATCCACAGTATGATACTTAGGATACCTTGATCAGACCATGACAAGAATCCACAAATCCAATAATACATTCCCTAGCAAAACACAAATCAATTATGAATCTAAAAGCAATCTCCATAGTCCATATTTGGAAGGCCATAGAAAACTTGCCAGCGATTGAGAAAATAAAAGAAATGCTAACATAGAGATTTTCTCATATAGTATATCAATAGAAGGCCATTGAGCCTACTAGAAATAGATAATAAAAGGAACCATAGTAATATATCACACCCCACTGTCAAATACAACCATAGTAATAAAAGTACCAAAGCCAAAAGAGGAAACATGTCGCTATAGCAGAAGCCACAAAGAGTTGTTATTAGAGGGTGCCATTGGAGAGTTGTAGGAGGGCCCCTCGTCATAGCAACAAGCCAACGCTATGGATAATTTAATAAGCTCTTTACTTCCAGAGAAGAGCAAAAAAAAATAAATAAATAAACTTTTCTTTACGCCCTATATTTAATCTCATCATCACCTTGATATTAATTCTTGATTAGATTGCACATGTTTAGTTAAGCATGCATTCTCTCACTGTGCCATTACCAAATCTTCTTTTGTAATATTCATCCCAATTTATAAACATCCACATACAAGGGACTAAATAGAGTTTTTCCTTGAGATAAACAAAGTGCACCAATAGGTGAAGCAGAGTTATAAAGAAATGTTTGGCCTTAATCCAGGTAATGTTCATCAAAGCTTGCTTCTTTTACTCTAAACCTATTCTGAAGTTCAGCTCTCTTGATTTTCAAAAATCATCATGAATTCAATGACAAGATCCTATCTCGTAGCATATAGCTTAATCCAACCCACAAGTACATATGCCCAGTTTACCCTTTCTAAAGGATGGGTTCTCAAATGAATCATCGCAGCACCCATTCTTCAGCATTACAATAACAAGCTTGCTACTAGCAAAAGAATTTAATAGCACACAATACTCATCTTAATTTACCTTGGTGCGCTGGTTGGGTATACATGGTCAGACAGAAGAGGGCCCAACTGCTTCTGAGGAAAGGAGAGTGTCATGAAGAAGCTCCTTCACTCCATTATTACAAGCCTACAACTTTCGTAGGAAAAGGAGATCTTCACTAAAAGGAGATCCTAGCACGAATTGGCAGAAGAAAAGGCCAACCAACTTGCACTACGAAGCAGCTTGATAGATGGGAAATACTATACGAGAGGTCCTCTATAAAGCCCACATAGTGAGCTATTGAAGGAATTATTCACTAATTTTAAATGATTTCTAACATTGCCCTATAGGATGAGCTGTAAAATTTCAACATTTCTTTTCTTATGATAAATAAAACAAATGTACCGAGATTACAACCACTTTCATTTTCCACCAAAAAATAAGATGCTTGAAGCCTAATTTTGAATTTTATCTAATGAAATTAATAGATATTATAGTTAATGGAAAGATAAATATCTTATGCATTAAAAAAAACTAAATGAGTTGGAGAAAAGACTATGGAGATTAATAGCTCAGGTTTTAAATTTTGGTATTCAAGTAGGAGTACTACTAAAAATGGTGTAAGTGTAATAATAAATAAGTGTTCAAAAGATAAAGTTGTAAAAATCAATAGAACTGAAAATAAAATTACAGTTTTAAGATTGTTATTAATACTAGGATTTTTAATCTTATAAGTTTTTATGGTCCCTAAGTAGATTTGGATATATGTTCAAAAAAAAAAAAAATGTAGTGAGCTAAGAGAATTAATACAAATGATATCTCATGAAGAAATAATATTTATTAGAAGAGATTTAAATTGACATGTCGGTAGAGTAGTAAAAAATTTTAGAACCATTTATGACATTATGATTTTGGGTGATTAATGAAGAATATTTTAACTTGTGATTTTGTTATTGCTAATCCTTTATTTAAGAAAAAAGATAAAAATATTATCAATTAAATGAATGTAATAAAATTTTTTTTTATAAAAATAGATCGTCGATATTATAAAGATTGTAAAGCTATTCCAAGTCAAAATTTAAGTACCTAACAACGATTATTAGTTTTAAAAGAAGTGTTATAAGATGAATAATACAATAAAATATTATCATAACATTAAATGAGGGAACTTAAAAGACACAAATAAAATTATTTTTACGAGTAAATTTCAACATCTTAAGATTTCATATGTTCTTGGATAAGCTAATACTATGTGGGACAAAGTAACAAATACTATTAAACAAGTTGCAGAAGATATGCTTGGAGAATAAAAAAGAACGTCTTACAAATAAAAATAGTTAGCGGCGGAATAATGTGCAAGAAAAGATGAAAAATAAGAAATTATGTTATAAAATTTGATTTAAATGTAAAAACATGTAGAATTGAAAAAAAAAAATATAAGATAGATCTGTAAAGAGTTTTAGAGAATAATTTGTGATACTTAAAAATTATACTTTTAATGATCTTTATAAAAAATTAGATATTAAATATGATAATAAAAATATATATATAATCGTCGAGCAACGAGATTAAAAATGATAAAGATTTAGTTCAAGTTAAGTGCTTTAAGGATGAGAATATATATATATATATATATATATATATATATATATATATATATATATATATATATATATATATATATATATATAGATGAGGATATTCAATATAAGTGGGTGAAATATTTTGATAAAATATTATGATTAAAATTATGATAATATGATCGAATTTATTGATCTTAATATCATAAATAATAATAATTTTTTTATTTTCACCATCACATTAATAAAATAGAAATTGATGAGACTTTAAAGAAAATGAGTATGAAAAAACAGTAAGACTTGATAAAATTTCAATAGAAGTGTGAAAACTTTTAGGAGATCTAAAAATTGATTGGCGTACGAAACCTTTTAATATTATTTAAAAACTAAAAAATGTCAGAGGAGTGAAGAAATAGACTATTGGTTCCTATTTTTAAGAATAAAAAAGATGCATAAAATTGTGCAAATTATAAAATACTCAAGTTTCTGTGGCATGCATTAAAGTTATGGGAGAGAATAACTGAACACAGGTTACGATGTCATACAAATTTTTTTTAAAATGAGTTTGAATTTATGTCGGACAAGCAGACTACGAAAGCTATGCATTTATTGAGCAGTTTGATAGAGAAGTACAGAGAGAATAAGGAGGATCTAGATATGATTTTTGTTGACTTAGAAAAATCTTATGATAAGATATCAAGAGAAGTACTTTGGAAAGTTATAGAAGAGAAAGGTATTTATAATGCTTATATTCAAGTTATTAAAGTTATGTATGCTAGAGATGTTACTTGTGTTCGAACACAAGGAGGATTGACCAAGTATTTAAAAAATTTCAGTTGGATTACATCAGGGATCGGCTTTAAGCCAGTATCTTTTTACTTTAGATATGGATGTCATTCCTGGACATCTATAGAAAGAAAGTTGTACCTTAGTGTATGCTTTTTGTTGATAATATCCTTCTTGCGGATTAGACTTGAGAAAGAGTTCAGAAAAAACTTGTGGAGGTCAACTTTAGAATCTAAAGGCTTTCATTTGAGTAGATCTAAAACTGAATGCATAGAAAGTAATTTTAATAGTAGTAGATCTAGTCGCAAAGTCGTAACACATGGCAATCTACGTCATCAAAAGAAATGAATGTTTTAGATATCTCGGTTCTATTATTAGAAGTGATGGTGATATAGATGGGGATATTATTAGTAGAATTCAACTTCAGTGGTTGAAGTGTAGGAATGCATTGGGCATATTATGTGATAGAAAAATATGCTTAAACTTGAAGAAAAATTTCAGAAGATAGTGGGGAGACCCACAATGCTTTATGCAGTAGAATGTTGGTCTGTAAAAGAGAAGCATTAAATTAAGTGTTACTGAGATGAGAATACTTTGGTGAATGAGTTGCTTTACACTTAGATAAAATGTGAAACAAATATATCCATGAAGGATTGGAGTAGCTCCAATGACACACAAGATTAAAGAGTCACCTTATACGGTTTCCTCACATTAAACGTCGACCCTCTTACGACCTTGTTAGGAGAATAAATATTTTAAATTGGACTTATGTTAAAAAAGGAAGAGGAACAACTAAAAAGACTTGGGCACATTGTATAAAAAATGATCTTAATTTATTAGAATTAAACAAAAATATGACACAAAATATGACACAATGGAGAAAAAGGACTCATGTAGACGACCCACTTAGTGGGACAACGGGTTTTTTTTGTTATTATTATTGTTGAGACATGAAATGAAGTGAAATCTATGGGAAAGTAGTCCTAAGACAACACTTAAATATCATGTCAATAATTAAAATTTATCGATCTGTCACTTCTACAATCTCTAACATAGATTCTTGTCACTTGATATTATCACATTGGAAGAATTTTCTCAAGATATGCACCCACTAAAAATGTTGAAGTGCATGTTCTACCGCCTCCCTGCATATCCACAGCCCACTCCACCCAAACCAACAGTGGACCTTGACAATGGCATAAAATGCTCCTCTTAACAATTCCATCCATATCTTCCTACAGAGCTAATATTGACCTAGAGCAAGAAGCAATAAACCATTAGATTAACGAGCACCAAAAATAAAAACGTTTAGTATTGTAATTTGAGCTTCTGAGTTGTCTAGTATAACAGTAAAAATACATAAAGATTCTAAATTCGGTTATGATGAAAAAATATCAACTGGAATAACAATTGCAGTCCAACTAACAAGATGAGGCTAATGAAGATCATAAAACAGTTGCATTAGGAAAGATGGTGTATGAAAGAATATTTGGTTTAGTGTGAACCTACACGCCAATTTCGATTAGGCGAATACTGCTATCAGCCCCAGCAATACACAATACAAGTGGTTCATCTCTCTTGGTTCTCATTGGTAGCCAATCAAGTTCCAAAACAAGCGTTCCAGTGGATTGTGGCTGCAGAAGAGCGAAGGCTAAAGGATCTGATGTGTCCTGTAAACAGTTGAGATAAAACCAGCCATGAGTATCAAAAAACGTTGAACCATTTATATAGGAAGTAGCAAAGTTATAACATATCCGTACGATATACAAAAATAAAAAAAAGGTTTCAGGAAAGTAAAATAATCAGTTTATTCATTGAATTAAAACTTCAGAAAGATTTTCACCATATACACACCTTATCAATAACTTATTTTATGATATGACTAGGTCAAGAAATAACAAAGGTGGAAAGAAAGTCCCAGGAAACATTTAAAGAAAACTTGCAATGATGACGTAACAAGTGTGATTACTATCATTATTATTATTATTATTTTGAACTATGAACATGATTGTTCCTAAAATTTTATGTTTGTTCCCTATTTTTATGTGAAATTTAAAATATTGGCAACCATCAAAATATTGTTTGAAACAAGCACGAGTGTTTGCTTTTAAGATTAAAAATGACTTCTTTAGTAAAATTAAAGTCAATGTGATCTTTACGTTTTCATTGTGCATCTCTTAAATTGCATTAGTCACAAAAGACACATTCGTCCGGCATCACATGATGTCCAAACATTAATCTCTAATACTACATAACCAAAGCAGTTCTACTGCTAGAGTTCCATAATATATTTCAAAGATAAGATACCATCAGACGCACAAGACCAAATTCCAAGTCATAAAAAGTCTAATTTAGAAAAGTTTTCATTGTTTAAGATGGAATAAAATATGCACAAAAATCGTGTAAAAGATAACTTCACAAATATCTTTATAAGAGTCTCCTATCGAAATTCATAAAAAAATAAGAATGGCACATTCAGTCAAGAATTCACATCACAATTGAAAATTTTAGATTGTATCATATTTGAAAACAATAAATGACGCAGGATGCATTAGGAGCTAGTTTGGTATTGCAGAATTTTAGATTAATGTGTGTCAGTTCTATCATGTTTATAAGAGTTTATCTGACTTTTTGTGCACATTTTGAGGTGTTATAATATTATTTTAACGCATTTGAGTCATTGTGTCTTTTTGGCCTATTTTGAGTCATTAAGTCATTTTGAGTTTTATATGTTATTGGGCCATAGTTTGATTTAATAGGTTTACTAACCCACCATACTTATATAATCACGATGGGTGGTAGTACTGTATGGAACATTCACTATCTTTTGACTTCTCCATTGCCACTTTTGACATTTGCCACCAGAATTTTTTTTATTCCATATTTTTTACTTCTCCACAACTTTTGTTTATTTCATCTTCTCAACGTTAAATAATAATGATTGGTAGTCGTGTCCTTCAATTTTTATACATAAATCCATTTGTCTTGATCATTAATCACATTAATGGGTAGTCAAGTTTCCACCATATTTTTTTTCCTTTTCTCGTTCTTTCTCCATTGTGAAAACATCTTATCTATTTGGAACTTTTGTTATTAGATAAAAGGACTAAAAATAAACATTTCTTTTAACAACTTAAAATTTTATGTTAATCAAAATAATAAACATAATATAGTAAGTTTCGAAATGAAAAAAAGGTGAAGATCCATTTTTTTAGTCAAAATAATAAAAATCATTTTGACTTGTCCTAATCATTTAATCACTAAAGGAAACCAATCATGAATAAGAAAATAAAAAATAAAACAAAAAAATCACCAACTAATAATATCTTCCCCATGCTAGTACAAGGATGCTTCCTCCAATAATTTTAGTCTATAAATGCACCAAAACAGAAAGAAACATTCAATATGCATTTGAGAAAAAACAAACAAACAAACAAACAACATAACTCAAAATTAATACATCAAAAGAATTACTTTCTATGCCTCAAGTATCAAAAGCGCAAAGGCTAATATATTAAAAAAGAAAGAATATAGATAGATTGTATGAGAGGGCCCAAACATGACACCCTGCCCACACAGTAAAACACCACATGCAAATGGTTCCTCCAAAAAAGAAAATACAGAAAAATATATGAGAGCCCAAAAACCAAAAGTGTCAAAACTCGTAGTATCATGTAGCTAGAGAGCGACCCAATTTTGTCCTACCTCTGCCGCTAGTTCTAAAAATGGAGCCAGCTAACAAATTGGTAAGATGAGAACCATTGTCAGAAGTAACCAATGTATCGTCCATGAAGTTCCGGAGCTCGAGGCCTCCATTCTTCTTCTTCCTCCTGGAATAGACACTATGTATATATATATATATATATATATATATATATATATATATATATATATATATATATATATAAAGATGCGGCGCGTCTTCGTCTTCGTCGCTCCGCAAGGGTTTCGCCGTAATGGCGAACCCTAGCGTAGTCTTCGTCCTCTGGTTTCGTCGACAGTTTTCGTCGACGAAGGGGATCTGCGGTGCTGCTGAGGTGCTGTGCCTCGCTGCTTCAATCTCGTCGAGCTTTGTCGTCTGCTCGATCCACGACTCGCAAACTGGGAGCTCGGCGCCTCGGCTCTGTGCGAGAAGAGGGCTCCAGTGGCCCGCTTCTGTCTCTTCCGTCGTTCTTCAGCCGTTTCTCTGCACAGCTCGTCCTTGTCGACAAGCTCGGCTCCCCTCCAGCCGCACTATGAGAGCTCAACGATTTCTTGTTGTGGGAACTCGACGACTTCCAGGCATTTCCAGTCGCACTTTCGTCGCACAGTGGAACCTGCTTCCGTGTGCGTACTTGCTGCGCAATTCACTGACTCTAGAGGCCGCTCGGCGACTTCTTTCTGATGGCAATTAAGGCTTCCTATGTTAGAACTGTGGGCAGCAATTCCCACAATGATCACCTCTTTTTTCCACTAGAATTTCATGACACTGCGGCTGGCAAAATACAGGGCGATTTTATCAGGCCGATTGGTAATAAAGATGGGAAACCTGCTGTTATCTTTACCACACTTGAAATGAAGGTTCTCTCCGATGATGTTAAATTTACTTTAGTTGGGAAATTCCAATTTGGTCACCCCAAAATGAATTTAGTTAGAAAATTTTATGAGAATCCGAAACTTATTGGTGAATGGAAATTGGGAGTGTTAGATGACAGACACTTACTCATTCAGATACAAAAGGCTAGACTCTTTGCTTAACAATCAGTTTTGATTGCTGGCACTCACATGAAGCTTATCAAATGGACTCCTGATTTTGACCCATCTAAGGAACCTCCTATCGTTCCTATGTGGTTCAAACTTCTGGGGCTTCCCTTTCATTTGTACTATCCACGTGCTTTGTACAACATTAGTCAAGCTCTCGGTACTCCTCTCAGAGTTGATGCTCCTACTTTTGATAGGGTCTCTCAAGGTGGTGCCAGGGTTCAAGTGGAGAGGGATTTCACTCTCCCTGATGTGGATCTTTTTTGGATCACTGATGGTACGGATGGGTTTTGGCAGGAGGCTGTGGTGGAGAGTAGGCCTCTCTTTTTCTAGCATTGCAAAATGTTCGGGCACATTAGAGACACCTGCTATAGACTGCATCCTCCCTCGAGGAAAAGGGTACATTGGGCCTTACATCATTGTTTGAAATTCCCAACATAGAGTTGACACTACCCTGGCTCGAGTGAATAGGGTTGCATCGATGTCGATAAAAGTTTAAACTCGAGTGGCATGGTGTCGGGAGAACTCTCGACTTGGTTATACAAATTGCTACTCCGGAGACTACGGTGGTTATCGAACAAGTCGGAAGTGCGGCACTTCTTCTTGTGCCGCAAGCCGTCCAGGGGGCTACTTCAGCTGTCCGCTCCAACAGATACATCCAAACTTTCAGCAGAAAAAGAAGAATTCCCCTACCAATTGTCGAACCCACCGGCAAGAATCAGTTGGACTCTACGGAAGAGGAAGAAGTAGAAGATGATGGAGAAGACTGACAGCTTTATTATTCTCGAGGGAAGAAGAAGTCTGGGGTTACACTCCTATTTGATGATACCTCGGTGACTTAGGGCAATGGAGCAGCATTAAAGAGATTACTCAATGGATCTCCAAGAAACAGAGCGAGAGTATCACATTCTCGCTCTTGACTTTGTTCTGTAACTTTTGAATATTTTAGATCTTTTTTGATAGCATTGTATCGCAGGGGAAGGGCTCCATGAGCCCTCTCCTTAATCCTCTGTAACCGCTTTTAAATCAATATAGGCCCTAGGGCTCCTTTTGCAAATAATAATAATAATAATAATATATATATATATATATATATATATATATATATTTCTTTTTATTTTTTTTATTTTTTTTACCGGGCAGGTCTACCATGGAAGCTATACATTTATTGAGAGGTTTGATGGAGAAGTACAGAGATAATAAGGAGGATCTACATTTGATTTTTATTGATTTAGAAAAAGCGTATGATAAGTGTTGACCTCATTTTAGTGAGGTCTTAGGATATTCCTCTTAGACCCTAGGATCTAGCTTTAGGAGTTCCTTATTGACCATCCTAGCGGACTAGTCACGGAACCCACCTCCCATAGAGCTTCGAGCCACTTCTAAACTCGTTTTTGTGAAACCTCGCATGAGTAGTCCCAAGCACTCGACTCCTGGTTGCAAGGGCTAAGGACTAACATGTAGAGGGCTCGAAAATGAGTTCCCACAGGGGCAGACGGCCTTAGGTAAACCCTTAATGCTCGAGCACTCCGCACACCACAATTTGACACCCTTTGATGCAACCGTCGGCGAACTTGTCCAGACGACCTCGGATGACGAAACGGACCACACGGATGCGTCCGGGACGTCGACTTTAGCTAGGAAGGCTACCCATATTGTTGTGGTTCCGTGCTCGCGCGAACGGCACGAAAAAATCGATGCACATTTTTTTTTTTTTATTTGCGGGATGCGGATCCGGGCTCGACTCAGGTTTAATTCGGGTCCGAATTAGGCTGCACACCTCAGCCATTTGATTTTAAAATTCAAATTTTGAATTTCAAATAAATCAATTAATTTGACATTAATTGAGCTTGATTTGAAATTAATCCTTTACCAAATAAACCTCCTCTCGTATGGAAAGTAATAAATTTGGCGCTCAACGACGGAAGGGCGCGGCTATAGGATCGAGCGGGAGCTTTATTCCAGGGATCGGAGATAGCAGCTGTTGGCCTCCTCTCTCCCTCGCGCAGAAAACCCTCGCCCGTCTCCCTGCTCTGAATCCCGCTCGCCCCATTCGACATTGACTCCCTCCTCCTCTCTCTCGCACGAACACGACTGCTTCGCCGCTCCCTCTCGATTCCGTCTCCAGGCTTCCTCCCTCACTCGACCGCAACTCTCGCCTGCTCCTCGCGCGTGCCCAGAAGCCTTCACCTCTCCCGCTCGATCTCTGGATCCCGCTTCTCTCTTTCTCGCGCAGAAGAGAACCTCGCCTGCTCGCCTCTGCCGCTCGACGAGCCGCTCTCCTGCTCGCCTCTGCCGCTCGACAAGCCGCTCGCCTGCGCCTCTGTTTCTCCCGCTCGCCTTCCTGCTTGCGCACTACCCCCTGGCTCTCTGCACCGAGCTCGTGCTTTCCTCTACACCATTCGGCTCCTCCCATGCGCTCGCCACTAACCCTTGGCCTGCTCGAGCGCTTCCTTTTTGAACGACGAAAGCCCTAGCCTGCTTTGACTTCCACACTCGACTGAAGCTGCTCGTATCCTCTTCTTCCTCACGCAGAGAAGCTTACTCGGCTTGTTTCCCTCAGACGCCGGACCACCTGCAACTGCTGCAATTTTGTAGCAATTTTTGGGCTTCTTCGGATCAAGGTCGTATTTCTCCAACTTATTTTCTTTCGGTTTCTCTCAGCTTGCTTTATTTTTGCGAAGATCCTTTTACTTTCATGAATTAAAGTGCATGAGTTTAAGTTGATTTTTTGCAGCAGGTGCTTGAATATGAATCTTGATTTGCTTTTATGATTTTTCATTCAAAACTTTAAGAAATTTACATGCATGCCGCTCAACTTGTATGTATTCACATGTCTAGCACTTAAAACTTTGGTTTTACAATGAAAGCACCTCTATTTTTTTTATGAGACCGATGTCTTTGCATACTAAGGATTTATACACTGATTTGGGCACCTATCTCGAGAAAGTCTTGATAACATAGCTTTTAAATCCGAATGTTTCGTATGATCGTTTGCAAATATTTCAAAGCTTTTGTACACTATCCTTTAAAATCTGAAAATCTCACATGCCAGTGTTAGAAAGCTTGATGGGTTGATTCAGAGTAACATATGCATGATCTTAGGATTATTTTAAACATCATTTCGGGGGCTGCCCTTGCTCGATTCTTCACTATTCTCTTTTGAAAGCTTTTTCGACCATTTAAATTCCACTTTGTTCACTGTTTTGGAAAGCTTTGTGCTTCATTCTAAGTGTCATTGTGTTCACTGTTTTGAGAAATCTTTGTGCTCCATTTAAATGCTTATTTGTTCATTGTTTTGGAGAGTTTTGTTGCTCCATTTAAATGTTAATTTCCACACTGTTCGAGCCATTTATGAGCCTTCTCATTGTCTGTTTGGAATCATTTTAAATGCTTGTTTGGAAGCTTTTAAATTGTTGTTTTGTGTTTAAGATGACTGCTTGGTGCTGTTGAAGCTGCAAGGTGCCTAGGGCCGCTGTAGGATGCCATTAATTGCTGTATACTCGTTGTAGGAGAGCTGGGAGAAGGGTATAATTGCTGTTTGGGGTCTTATAATTATTGTTTGGACTTTACAATTGTTGTTTGGAGCTGGGGAAATTTCATAATTGCAGTTCGGAAGCTGTATGTTGTTATTAGGAGCTAATTAAGGGCTGTTTTGAGGCATAGGAAAGCTGTAGGATGATGTTGGAGGAGGATAGTTGCTGCTTGGATCATTTAAGTGCTGTTTGGAAGATCTGTTTAGTGCTTGGAAGTGCTGTTTAGAGTTGCAAATCACTGTAGAAGTGCTATATGAGGTTTAAAATTGTTGTGAGAGTTGTTTGGAAGTGTTAGATTGTTGTTTGGAGCCATTGGAGACTTAGAAAAAACCGTTTGAGTGCTTGTTTGGATTATTTGGAAGTCTGTAGGATCGCTGTCATGTGTTTACAATTCGCTGTTTGGAATGTTTGAAAGCCACATGATTACTGTCGGAAGCTTAAGAGTGCTTATAGTTGATGTCCGGAACCTTCTAATTGCTGTTTGGAGCTTGCAACTTGCTGCCCCGAGCCATAGGAACGCTTAGGACTGTTGTTTGGAGTGTCTAACTTGCTGCCCTGAGTCGTAGAAGCTTGCAGGATTATCGCGTAGGCTTGCTAGCTGTTGCCCGACAATACTTCAACACACCATTTGAACATTTATTTTTCAGCCCGACTCACTTGCTTTTTATTCTTTTTTTTACTTTACTAGTTCTTGGAAGTGAGTCGGCCTCTTTTGTTCTCTTGACTTATTTTTGTTCTTTTAAAACGGTTAAGTCACAAAAAGGGGAATTTCTGATTTAACTTGAGGAAGGATAAGTCACTCTTAGTCACTTCAAGCACAAGTTAGAGTGTATGTTTCCTAGACCTTAGGAGCACACCCTTAGGTGAGTCACCCACCTAACCTTAACTGCAAACTTCCTAAACCTTAGGTGCACGCCTTAGGTGAAACCTCATTTACCTAATTCACAGCATATGCTTCCTAAACCTTAGGAGCACACCCTTAGGTGAGTCACCCACCTAACCTTAACTGCAGATTTCCTAAACCCTAGGAGCACACCCTAGGTGAGAGCCCATCTATCTAACCTTCAAATGCACAGTGAAACTAGGCACCTGACCCTAATTCACAAGCTGATCAAGACACCAGACCAGAGAATGCACCGAGGCTTGGTTCACCCTTCCTTAATTAAATCAACTGTGGAATTCCCTAAAATGACTTAACCAATATTGAAACCCAACGCATCGGATTTGAGCTTGAACATTACGCTCAGATCCTCCTAGCAATTGGGGACATTTGTTTAGCCACATATAGATCATCGGGCTGGTATGAGTCTGAGGTCTAGGTGGCGAGGGCGATGATAATAATGCTTATGTGTGCTATACGAGGGATACGAGAGATTCGAGGGATGATTAGAATAGTATCTCTTCTACCGACGACCTTCGATAAGGGAGAGGAAAGGACCGGATGATACTTATTCGCCGACCTCTTCGTGAGATCGTTTCCCAGACGATCTTAGGTCGTTAGTAGTCTCTAACGACGATTAGAGTAGCACTACTTGTGGACTCTATTATTTTTACAAAAATATTTAAAAAAATAAATAAATAAAACAAAAATTTCTTTTCTTGTTAAAAAGAACTCCGGATGAAACTTAAACAACAACTTTTGCATGAAAATTAAAGAATTCTTCTTATAAAATATATAAAGGTCCACGGTTAATCACTTGGATTAGGTTAAGGACTACCCTCCTTAGATCGTCGGCTCGGTAACTCTTATCCAAGGTCGGATAGCACATGATCCGACTTCCGAGCCCCCGCCTTATCGACGTCTCACACCTGGCTCTCGGTTTCATACGTGACTATAAGTTTTGCTTGTGATTTCTACGAGTCGTTTTCTTTCTCTTTAGTGTTCGGTTTTCTCTTTTACTTAATTTTTCACGTAAGATTATTTAGATTCTCTGCAAATCATACCACGCTTGTAATACAAATCATACAACTGATAGCAGATGCCTGTGGTACGTTTTTACGGTTTATTTCCTGTGAATTACTTTATTGCAATCTACTTTATCTGACTTCACTTTATCGCACTTTACTTTCCAAAGACTTTTATTTGCAGTGATTTACTTTACTTTGCATGCAAAATCGAAAAACAACACAACTTGAAACATTGGAACACATTTGATAAAACCACTCGAACCTGCAGACATTAGGATTATTACTGCAAAGAAGCTTCGGAGTCGACTCCGTGAGCAACACAACGAGGAGTTTGGGTCGAACAACGAGGGGATCTTCAACAATGAAACTCTTCTTAGTTTAAACAACAAACATATAGGACTTCGAGGTAGTTCGCCCAGCATGGCGTAAACCCTCACTTCTCCTTGAGCTTCGTGCAACCGTCTTGCGCGACGTAAGTCCTAACACGTTTTAGGTTCCGAGGTTGTCGTACGGTATGACATAAATCCTCATATCTACTGTAGGCTATTTGCATAATCGGGTATTATGCGAGTGTAAGTCCGAAATAATAAAATTGGCGAGGATTAAACATTTAATTAACGTCGTCTCAAAACGCAACCACACCACAGGATAGTTGGGAAGTCACTGGGGCTTGCCTCAGATCTGTGACATCCCATACCTTTTCTTTCATTTGGACTCCTGGAAATAACTGTTCCCATTTGAGCCACTCCCACTTGTTTTTCCAATTCCTACCGTGAAAACCTAAACCCTTGAATTCTTGAAGACAAAACCACTGATCATTATCGAGAGTTTTCTCAGATGACACCAGTCATTTGAGATGTAATTAACTATAGAGGCTGCTTATAGGAACTTGGAACCGGATAAAATAAACCCTCGCTAATCTTTCATTAGGTAGGGAAGCTTATCGATCACACATAAAGGTTCGCGAGACCAAACGGATGTCACAAGTCACTTAGTTCGTATGATTAGGTTCTATCCGTCGCAGGATACATTAATCTTTTGAGAAAGTGTATCATTTGTGACACCGTACACGATTATGCAAATTATCGGACCAATGAGATCAATGCGGTCTCGTTTTTAAAATTAAAATACACTACTTTCAAAACTACTTTTCCAAAATTATATATCTTTTATATTAAACTAAATCACTAAATTTTAAATTCTTTTAAAGCAAAAAAAAAATGTTGGCCGACAAATTCTGGCGACTCCGCTGGGGACTAGTTCCTCTCTCCATTTTGATCAGGAGGTTTTGTCTTCATACATCGGCAGTGTGCCCATGTCCTCGTGGAGCCAACTGTTGTTCTTCGTTGACATACTGTGCTCATTTCTTCCTCGAGCCAGGTATAGTCGACTCTTTTGGATGCAGAGCCATCCGTTTAATCACCATTAAACAGAGTGGTTCGAGAATCCTCGGGGTTTAGTGGGGTGGACTCCGATAGGTGTGGTAGGTTAGGAGCGGTTTATCGAAGCGAGTTCGATGCGATGTTAAACTCCTTCCGATCTCGGACCGGGTCCTACATTTCATTCTCTTTGAGTTTGACTTGTTGTGAACAAGTTAAATTGAAATTTCTCTCTCACAATCCTCCATTTAAGCTCCAACCAAAACACAAAAATTTGAGATAAAATTCACATGAATAAATTCACAGGCTACCTAGTTCATAAGACAAGTATGTTTACTTGAGTACCTCCGTTGAAATAAAAAAAAAACATGGGACATCACTGACCTTTTGGAAATTCTTCAAATGACAGGAACAATGTCTTCACCAAAGTTGATCTTTTCTTTCGCCACCGGAATGGAGTTTGTTATTAGCGAAGCGAAGCTGCTCGACTTAGCGATCATAAAGTTTGGACGAGGATTTGAAGATATTGAAGCCGAGTTTGGGGATGTCGCCGTCGCGAGTAAGGAAATCGAAACGGATATGTTCGTCGAGCCCGTTGTGGAATTCAACCTAAAGTCCGCTAAGGAATTCCCTCTCCGAAAAGGGTGTTGGTTGAAAAGAACCCTACCGTTGTTGTAAAGTCCGCCGCTATGAATGTTGGGACCGCTCCTGAGATCGTTTTTCCTTCTACCACCGGATTCACCGCTCATCGCACCAATTACTTCGCTAAACAAAGGAAGGAGATTCTATATGAAGAAGTGTCGATCGATGTTTTTTCTCCACCGTCTTCCGTATTTGAGATTGGATCCGATTCGAAGTACGTGCGACCGACTAAGACACGGGAAAAGAGGCACAACGGGAAGATTCGAAGGTCGAGAAGGTGAAAGCCACGGAGCCGGCTACTATCGACACCGTCCTCCGACCTGGATGAGGCGAGATTACGTGTGGCCTCACCTCTACTCGGGGGAGTAGGTTTCACCGATGTCTACTGCTACCTACGGAGAGGATGGAGTCTATAAGGTTGCCACAACGTTACCACCACCATCTCTCCATAATGGTCCAAAGTCGATGATGACATTCCAAGAGCAATCGATACGGATGACGGGAGTTGACAAAGACGATCGGCCGAGCAGGATTTCCAACCTTCTCGGCGAATACGATCAACAATCATTCCGACAGAGGCCGGACCGGATGGATGAAAGACGAGGGTCCATCATAACGAGCGAGTTGAACAAAGTATATCCTTTTAAAAAAGAAGGCTGTAGCAAAGATGTTCGGGGATTTAATCGAGAATCCTAAATTCGGATTAAGAGAGCCAAAAAGCGGAGGAAGTTGACAAAAAAGACCATCCCAACTATCGCCCCTACCACAGATCGCTCGGTCATACTATAGAAAACCGTATCGACTTCAAAGAATGGCTCGAGAAGAACTTTAAGAATGGGAGGATAAGCTATCCCGAAAGAATATTTGAGAGAACTCGAAAAAGGTTCCATCGATATGATTTCGATTGAGCCGATTGTTTCGAATGACTTCTACACAACTACTCCGATACTCGACGAAAAATATGATGTTGATAAAAAACTTCCAGTCGACCTTAAAGTTATCAAAGGAAACTCGATTGAGGCTAAGTTGGAAAGGCTTCGAGCCGACATTGCACGACTGTCTGAAGAACAAAGAAAAGATATAGGTGATGAACCCTACGATCCGTCGGATTATGTGATGGAAGATTTCGCAGAAATCCTTGTTGTTGAGACCGAAGCCTCATCATCACTTGCGTGATGCTTCTATCACCCGTCGAGGAGAACACTCGACGATGAGTGGCAATGTGTCATTCAACAAAGAGATGAACAAATCATGCAAATGGAAAAGGAAATGGAGGAAATGAGGGTTGTCATGACCGAACTACAAAACAGACCTCGGTCACCCAGGGCAGCGCTTTTAGAGGCGGGCCAGCCAGAAATCATTCACGTTACAAATGAAAACAAAGAGTCAACCCATAACACAATACCGGAAAAGGATATCAGGCAGATAGTTGAGCAGCAGGTGAGAGAAGCCTTAACTCAGTCTAAAAGAGGAGCATTGGTTTTTAAGGGTAGACCTTACCCAGAAGAATTTGATGCTGTGCAATACCCAAAGGGCTTCGTACCACCGTTGTTCAAGGTATTTGATGGGACGGAAACCCCCGACAGCATGTTGCACACTTCCGAGCAAGTTGCTGCAACGCGGGGGGTAGTGATGCATTGTTGTGTCGTCAGTTTGTGAGCAGTCTTTCGGGAATTGCTTTTGACTGGTACGCCGAACTACCCAATGACTCAGTGAAAACGTTTGCAGAATTGGAAGACCTCTTTGTTAAGCGGTTCGCTGGAGCTAAACACCATATCACCATCGGTGATCTCGTGGTGGAACGACAGAAGCCAGCCGAAACATTGATGGACTATATTCTGCGATGGAGAAATTTGAGCATGAAATGTGAGCCACAACTCCAAGAGCAACATGCAGTTGAAATACTTCTAAAGAGCATCCATGGTCCAGTGGGTTTCTTACTCAAGGGATTCACCATCAAGACATTCGAGAAGCTGCTAAAAAAGGTCGGAAATCTCCAAGAAGCGAAGCAACTTGGTTTTCTTGAGAAAGCTAGGAAGTTAGAACCATCGAAGATATCTGAGAAGAAATTCGGGACAGTAGCAGTGGTTGGTAAGGGCAAGCGACAGTTGCATATACAAGCCGAACAGTCTCAACAGATCTACCAACGTCCTCGGCAGAACGGTCGACGAATCGTTTCGACGAAGTCTTATCCAACGAGATGGGGAGACCCCCGAACATAAAGAATCGTTTGAACAAAATATATCCTTTCGAGGATGAAGCGATGAGAACAAATGTTCCAGAGTCTGATAAAGAAACCCGACTTCAAACTCCCTGAATCGAAGAAACCAGACGAAGTTGATGAAAAAGATCATCCAAGATATTGCCCATATCATAGGCTGATCGGACACACCATAAAAGATTGTTTCACTTTCAAAGATTGGCTTGAGGAGAACGTCAAGAATGGGAGCATAACGATCCCGAAGAATATTTGAAAAGAACCTGAAAAGGTTCTATCAATATGATTTCGGTCGATCCCAGAGTGTTTCGATTGACTCCGATGCAGCTGACAAAGGATGAAACATCTCTTGATTACTATTGTACTACTTTTGTTTTTGAAATGAATATTAATGGTATCAATGTTTGTCTGTCCCTTCCCTCCCACCGCAATAAAATTAATAAAGAACTTGTTGTTTTTTGCAAAACTGTTCAATGTTTGGAAAGCATGGTTAACAAAATGTTCAAAGCTCAGCAGGAAGACAACTGAGAAAGGGGTAATCAAAAAAAAAAAATTTTTTTCGGAATTGTGATGAAATTATGATTTCAGATGAAAAATAAAATTAATACCCTAATGACTGGGTCCTTCACTTTAAAAATTTCGGACGTGCTCCTAAGTGAAATTCAAAATAAGTCAGTGTGATCATAATACGAGTAATTGACCAAGGATATCACGAGACTTTTAATTCTCTGTCAGTGATCTGGTCCCGACTTTTGAATGAGTTATAATATCTCGGGATTTGTCTTAAGAGATATTTGAGAATTGTTAATCGAGGAGTTCAGACATTCAAAATCTTTAAAAATGCTCTACCAGATATAGTAATTCTCAAAAAACAAAGGGAGCAAAAAAAAAAAAGACTCCTTGGGAAGAAGCTTGAGGTGAGCAATCAAAAATTGGTGTTTGAATTCTCCCCGAATTAATAAAACTTGAAAGGTCTCTTAAGAAAATTCTCCTGATATTATACTCTGAAAATAGTTAAGTGACCTTGTCTTTTGGTCGACTATTAATCGACTTCGAAATATCCTCTGGAGATGAAAAATATTTAAATCACATGAACCGAATTTTGAAATCTGCTTAGGCCAGAAGAAAGAACTAAAGAAAGGACCATGTTGTTAGCGATTAATGAAATTCGATCCTGAAAGAATATCTCTCGATGCCAGATTATACAACTCCATCCTCAATTTAAAGGACATTAAAACAATCTCTCAAATCAATGTGACTAATCTCTACAAAGCGGTGATAAGGAAACGACGACTGCCACAACATATCTACAAAGCTACAACCTTTGAGCTATGATGTTCTTATAAATAGCACATCTTTATGTGTACTTGAAAGAATACGATTCGATAATACCTTAAAGAATGGAGTTACTTTTGTACATGTCCTACACCGATGGATGGTACCTCAAGAAGTCTTGTACGACATGGGGTTTCAAAGACAAAACCTTGTCTTTAGAAGCACCAATGACATACTTGTCCAGAAGCGGGTCCAAATCCTAACAACAATACAACAACATAAAACTCACAAAACTTCAATGAAAATCACATCACACCGTGACAAAAAAAAATGAACTCGACATCAAATCGAAACAATCAAAAAATTCAAAATCAAAATCAAAATTTCAAACTTCGAATTCCGACCTGGATATGTTGAGTTTCCTCGACCCATCCCTAGTGTCGCTTCTCTCGGCCTGAAGTTTCCTTCCACAGGAACTCTGGGTCCTCTTCCTCGCGCGGAGGAGGTTAGTTGGCCCTATTTACATAGAACCACGCTCTTCCTTGTCTTTTGTCTGGTGTGAATGAGGGTTAGTCGGTTCCGTTGATATGGAGCCGCACCTCTTTTCGAAGGACATTTTCTTTGATCGAATCTTGAGTTGGATGTGAGTCCTCGGCATTCCTCCTCAATCCGATTTCTTTCGATTGACATTTTTTACACAACTCTCCTCAATTCCACAAGTTTTATAAGATTTCCACAAATTTCTCACAAATTCATAATTTCAATCTTTGTGGAGTGGAGTAAGACTCTCTTAAATGGATGTTAAGGCTTCCAACTCCTTCTTGCCTCTTAGGATGGATGTAAAACCCCCAAGTGGATGTTAAGGTTTTCCTTCCTAATGTGGTCTTTTCAAATCTTTGTGGAGTGAAGTAAGACCCCTTAAATGGATGTTAAGGCTTCCAACTCCTTCTTGCCTCTTAGGATGGATGTAAAACCCCCAGTGGATGTTAAGGTTTTCCTTCCTAATGTGGTCTTTTCAATCTTTGTGGAGTGGAGTAAGACCCTTAAATGGATGTTAAGGCTTCCAACTCCTTCTTGCCTCTTAGGATGGATGTAAAACCCCGAAGTGGATGTTAAGGTTTTCCTTCCTAATGTGGTCTTTTCAAATCTTTGTGGAGTGGAGTAAGACCCCTTTAATGGATGTTAAGGCTTCCAACTCCTTCTGCTCTCTTAGGATGGATGTAAAACCCCCAAGTGGATGTTAAGGTTTTCCTTCCTAATGTGGTCTTTTCAAATCTTTGTGGAGTGGAGTAAGACCCCTTAAATGGATGTTAAGGCTTCAACTCCTTCTTGCCTCTTAGGATGGATGTAAAACCCCAAGTGGATGTTAAGGTTTTCCTTCCTAATGTGGTCTTTTCAAATCTTTGTGGAGTGGAGTAAGACCCCTTAAATGGATGTTAAGGCTTCCAACTCCTTCTTGCCTCTTAGGATGGATGTAAAACCCCAAGTGGATGTTAAGGTTTTCTTCCTAATGTGGTCTTTTCAAATCTTTGTGGAGTGGAGTAAAACCCCCTAAATGGATGTTAAGGCTTCCAACTCCTTCTTGCCTCTTAGGATGGATGTAAAACCCCCCAAGTGGATGTTAAGGTTTTCCTTCCTAATGTGGTCTTTCATAAATTCAAATTTCATCTTGGATCGGTATAAGTCCCCCTCTAATGGATGTTAAGGCTTCCGATTCTTTCGTTACCTCTTAGGTTGGATGTGAGTCCCCCCTTCAGCGGATGTTAAGGCGTTCTTTCCTAATGTAACAAATTCAAATCTTCCTCTTGGATCGGTATAAGACCCCTTCAATGGACGTTAAGGCTTCGACTCCTTCGTTACTCTCTTAGGTTGGATGTTAGTCCCCCTTCGATGGATGTTAAGGCTTTCCTTCCTAATGTAATAAATTCGAATCATTTTTTATTTCTTCAAATTCAAATCTTCGAGGATCGAGTGTGAGTCCCCTATACGGATGTTAAGGCTTCGATTCCTTCAAATTCAATTTTTTTTTTTTCAACAAATTCAAATCTTCGAGAATCAGTGTGAGGCCCCCTATACGGATGTTAAGGCTTCTGGTCCCTCAAATTCAAACCTCTGAAGATCAGTGTGAGGCCCCCCGTGTGGATGTTAAGGTGCAGGGATTCCGATTCCTTTAAATTTTACAAATTTTCCACAATTTCAAAAAAAAAAAAAAAAAAAAAAGTTCCGAGGATAGGAGTAAGACCCCTTCGATGGATGTTAAGGCTTCCGAATCCTTCAAATTCAAATTTCGGGATCGGTGCGGGGATTCCGATTCCTTTAAATTTTACAAATTTTCCACAATTTCAAAAAAAAAAAAAAAAAAAAAAAAGTTCGAGGATAGGAGTAAGACTCCCTTTGATGGATGTTAAGGCTTCCGAATCCTTCAAATTCAAATTTCAGGGTCGGTGCAGGGATTCCGACTCATTCAAATTCCATAAAACAATATCAACACAAAACAAGTCAAAACGACATTCAAATTTGAAAGCCCAACACTCAGCACTCAGCACATTTGGGAATAAGCTCATTCCTATTCTTTCTCGGCACATTTGGGAATATACTCATGCCTATTCCTTCTCGGCACATTTGGGAGAGATTTAACCCTCATCCTTTCTCAGCATATTTGCACATTTATGATATGTTCAATTCTAATCATTTCAGTTACAACCACGACACTCCTTACAATCACAATAATCTCTGCAAGACAACAATTCAACCAAACAACACATCATATTGCAAATCCTTTCATCCCCAGCAGAAACTCTTAAATTCTACCACTCAAGTCCTTCCTTGACCCGGTTCGACGTTTCGTTGATCGCTTCGGTCAACACCAATACGCGCGGTGTGCATGTTCTGCACACCACACCTATTGGGGGTCCTTTTGTTGACCTCATTTTAGTGAGGTCTTAGGATATTCCTCTTAGACCTCAGGATCTAGCTTTAGGAGTTCCTTATCGACCATCCTAGCGGACTAGTCACGGAACCCACCTCCCATAGAGCTTCGAGCCACTTCTAAACTCGTTTTGTGAAGCCTCGCATGAGTAGTCCCAAGCACTCGACTCCCGGTCTGCGAGGGCTGAGGCTCAACATGTAGAGGGCTCGAAAATGAGTTCCCGCAAGTGCGTACGGCCTTAGGTAAGCTCTCAATGCTCGAGCACTCCGCACACCACAATTCGACACCCTTCGATGCAACCGTCGGCGAACTTGTCTGGACGACCTCGGATGACGAAACGGACCACACGGATGCGTCCGGGACGTCGAATTTAGCTAGGAGGGATACCCATATTGTTGTGGTTCCGTGCTCGCGCGAACGGCACGAAAAATCGATGCACTTTTTTTTTTTATTTGCGGGATGCGGATCCGGGCTCGACTCAGGTTTAATTCGGGTCCGAATTAGGCTGCACACCTCAGCCATTTGATTTTAAAATTCAAATTTTGAATTTCAAATAAATCAATTAATTTGACATTAATTAGGCTTGATTTGAAATTAATCCTTTACCAAATAAACCTCCTTCTGTATGGAAAGTAATAAATTTGGCGCTCAACGACGGAAGGGCGCGGCTATAGGATCGAGCGGGAGCTTTATTCCAGGGATCGGAGATAGCAGCTGTTGGCCTCCTCTCTCCCTCGCGCAGAAAACCCTCGCCCGTCTCCCTGCTCTGAATCCCGCTCGCCCCATTCGACATTGACTCCCTCCTCCTCTCTCTCGCACGAACACGACTGCTTCGCCGCTCCCTCTCGATTCCGTCTCCAGGCTTCCTCCCTCACTCGACCGCAACTCTCGCCTGCTCCTCGCGCGTGCCCAGAAGCCTTCACCTCTCCCGCTCGATCTCTGGATCCCGCTTCTCTCTTTCTCGCGCAGAAGAGAACCTCGCCTGCTCGCCTCTGCCGCTCGACGAGCCGCTCTCCCCGCTCGCCCGCCGCTCGACAAGCCGCTCGCCCGCGCCTCCGTTTCTCCCGCTCGCCTTCGCTCGCGCACTACCCCCGGCTCTCCGCACCGAGCTCGTGCTTTCCTCTACACCATTCGGCTCCTCCCATGCGCTCGCCACTAACCCTCGGCTCGCTCGAGCGCTTCCTTTCGAACGACGAAAGCCCTAGCCCGCTTCGACTTCCACGCTCGACCGAAGCCGCTCGTATCGTCTTCTTCCTCACGCAGAAGCTTACTCGGCTTGTTTCCCTCAGACGCCGGACCACCTGCAACCGCTGCAATTTTGTAGCAATTTCTGGGCTTCCTCGGATCAAGGTCGTATTTCTCCAACTTATTTTCTTTCGGTTTCTCTCAGCTTGCTTTATTTTTGCGAAGATCCTTTTACTTTCATGAATTAAAGTGCATGAGTTTAAGTTGATTTTTTTGCAGCAGGTGCTTGAATATGAATCTTGATTTGCTTTTATGAATTTTCATTCAAAACTTTAAGAAATTTACATGCATGCCGCTCAACTTGTATGTATTCACATGTCTAGCACTTAAAACTTTGGTTTTACAATGAAAGCACCTCTATTTTTTTTATGAGACCGATGTCTTTGCATACTAAGGATTTATACACTGATTTGGCACCTATCTCGAGAAAGTCTTGATAACATAGCTTTTAAATCCGAATGTTTCGTATGATCGTTTGCAAATATTTCAAAGCTTTTGTACACTATCCTTTAAAATCCGAAAATCTCACATGCCGGTGTTAGAAAGCTTGATGGGTTGATTCGGAGTAACATATGCATGATCTTAGGATTATTTTAAACATCATTTCGGAGCTGCCCTTGCTCGATTCTTCACTATTCTCTTTTGAAAGCTTTTTCGACCATTTAAATTCCACTTTGTTCATTCGTTTTGGAAAGCTTTGTGCTTCATTCTAAGTGTCATTGTGTTCATCTGTTTTGAGAAATCTTTGTGCTCCATTTAAATGCTTATTTGTTCATTGTTTTGGAGAGTTTTGTTGCTCCATTTAAATGTTAATTTCACATCTGTTCGAGCCATTTATGAGCCTTCTCATTCGTTGTTTGGAATCATTTTAAATGCTGTTTGGAAGCTTTTAAATTGTTGTTTTGTGTTTAAGATGATCTGCTTAGTCTTGTTGAAACTGCAAGGGTGCCTAGGGCCGCTGTAGGATGCCATTAATTGCTTGTATACTCGTTGTAGGAGAGACTTGGGAGAAGGGTATAATTGCTGTTTGGGGTCTTATAATTATTGTTTGGACTTTACAATTGTTGTTTGGAGCTGGGGAAATTTCATAATTGCAGTTCGGAAGCTGTATGTTGTTATTAGGAGCTAATTAAGGGCTGTTTTGAGGCATAGGAAAGCTGTAGGATGATGTTGGAGGAGGATAGTTGCTGCTTGGATCATTTAAGTGCTGTTTGGAAGATCTGTTTAGTGCTTGGAAGTGCTGTTTAGAGTTGCAAATCACTGTAGAAGTGCTATATGAGGTTTAAAATTGTTGTGAGAGTTGTTTGGAAGTGTTAGATTGTTGTTTGGAGCTGTTGGAGACTTAGAAAAAACCGTTTGAGTGCTGTTTGGATTATTTGGAAGCTGTAGGATCGCTGTCATGTGCTTACAATTGCTGTTTGGAATGTTTGAAAGCCACATGATTACTGTCGGAAGCTTAAGAGTGCTTATAGTTGATGTTCGGAACCTTCTAATTGCTGTTTGGAGCTTGCAACTTGCTGCCCCGAGCCATAGGAACGCTTAGGACTGTTGTTTGGAGTGTCTAACTTGCTGCCCTGAGTCGTAGAAGCTTGCAGGATTATCGCGTAGAGCTGCATAGTCGTTGCCCGACAATACTTCAACACACCATTTGAACATTTATTTTTCGACTCGACTCACTCGCTTTTTATTCTTTTTCTTTACTTAGCTTCTTGGAAGTGAGTCGGCTCTTTTGTTCTCTCGACTTATTTTTGTTCTTTTAAAACGGTTAAGTCACAAAAAGGAATTTCGATTTAACTTGAGGAAGGATAAGTCACTCTTAGTCTACTTCAAGCACAAGTTAGAGTGTATGTTCTCGCACCCAGGAGCACACCCTAGGTGAGTCACCCACCTAACCTTAACCGCAAACTTCCTAAACGCTCAGGTGCACGCCTTAGTGTGAAACCTCATTTACCTAATTCACGACGATATGCTTCCTAAACCTTAGGAGCACACCCTTAGGTGAGTCACCCACCTAACCTTAACTGCAGATTTCCTAAACCCTAGGAGCACACCCTAGGTGAGAGCCCATCTATCTAACCTTCAAATGCACGAGTAAACCAGGCACTCGACCCTAATTCACAAGGTCGATCGAGACACTGGACTCGGAGAATGCACTGAGGCTTGGTTCACCCTTCCTTAATTAAATCAATCGTGGAATTCCTAAATGACTTAACCAATATCGAAACCCAACGCATCTGGGATTTGAGATCGAACATTACGCTCGGATCCTCCTAAAGAATCGGGGACATTTGTTATAGCCACATATGATCATCGAGCTTGTATGAGTCCGAGGTCTAGGTGGCGAGGCGATGATAATAATGCTTATGTGTCTTATACGAGGGATACGAGAGATTCGAGGGATGATTAGAATAGTATCTCTTACCTCGAGGACGCTTCATTAAGGGAGAGGAAAAGACCGATGATACTTATTCGCCGACCCTCGGTGAGATCGTTTCCGACGATCTTGGGTCGTTAGTAATCTGCAAGACGATTAGAGTGACTAGCTTGCATGACTCTATTATTTTTACAAAAATATTTAAAAAAATAAATAAATAAATAAATAAAACAAAAATTTCTTTTCTTGTTAAAGTTAAGCTCGGATAAACTTAAACAACAACTTTTGCATGAAAATTAAAGAATTCCTCTTATAAAATATATAAAGGTCACCGCTAATCACTTGGATTGGGTTAAGGACTACCCTCCTTAGATCGTCTGGCTCGGTAACTCTTATCCAAGGTCGGATAACGACATGATCCAGCTCCGAGCCCCGCGCCTTTATCGACGTCTCACACCTAGTTCCGGTTTCCATACGTGACTATAAGTTTTGCTTCGTGATTTCACGAGTCGTTTTCTTTCTCCTTTGTGCTTGGGTTTTCTCTTTTACTTAATTTTTCCGTAAGATTATTTAGATTCCTCGTAAATCATACCACGCTCGCAATACAAATCATACAACGGTAGCAGACGCCTGAGTACGTTTTTACGCTTTATTTCCGTAAATTACTTTATGCAAATCTACTTTATTGCACTTCACTTTATCGCACTTTACTTTCCAAAGACTTTTATTCGCAAATAATTTACTTTACTTCGTATGCAAAACCGAAAAACAACACAACTCGAAACATTGGAACACATTCGATAAACCACTGAACGCTAGGACATTAGGATTATTACTCACAGTGAAGCTCGGAGCCGACTCCGTGAGCAACACAACGAGGAGTTCGGGTCGAACAACAAGGGGATCTTCAACAATGAAACTCTTCTTGCGTTTAAACAACAAACATATAGGACTTCGAGGTAGTTCGCCCGCAGCGCGTAAACCCTCACTTTCCTCTTTAGAGCTCTCTGCGAACCGTCTTATGCAGCCGTAAGTCCTAACACGTTTTAGTGTTCCGAGGTTGTCGTACGGTATGACATAAATCCTCATATCTCGTGAGTTATTTGCATAATTGGGTATTATGCAAGTGTAAGTCCCAAATAATAAAATTGGCAGGATTAAACATTTAATTAACGTCGTCTCCAAAACGCAACCACACCACAGGATAGTTGGGAAGTCACTGGGGTTCGCCTCAGATCTGTGACATCCCCTACCTTTTCTTTCCTTTGGACTCCTGAAATAACTGTTCCATTCGAGCCACTCCCACTCGTTTTTCCAATTCCTACGTGAAAACCTAAACCATCGAATGCTCGAAGACGAACCAGCGATCATTATCGAGAGTTTTCTCGGATGACACTAGTCATTTGGGATGTAATTAACTATAGAGGCTGCATTCATAGGGAACTCGGAACCCGGATAAAATAAACCCCGCACTGAGTCTTTCTATTAGGTAGGGAAGCTTATCGGTCGCACATAAAGGTTCGCGAGACCAAACGGATGTCACGAGTCACTTAGTTCGTATGATTGGGTCTATCCGTCGCAGTGATACGTTAATCTTTTGAGAAAGTGTATCGTTTGTGGCACCAGACACGATTATGCAAATTACTGGACCAATGAGATCCATGCGGTCTCATTTTTCAAAATTAAAATACACTACTTTCAAAACTACTTTTCCAAAATTATATATCTTTTATATTAAACTAAATCACTAAATTTTAAATTCTTTTAAAGCAAAAAAAAATGTTGGCCGACAATAAGGTTCCTAGAGATGTTCTTTGGAGAGTCCTTGAGAAGAAAGGTGTTGATATGACTTATATTCAAGTCATTAAAGATATGTATGCTAGAGCTGTTACATGTGTTCGCACTGAAGGAGGATTGACCAAGTATTTTACTATTTCGGCTGGTTTACATCAAGGATCGGCTTAAGCCCATATCTTTTTGCTTTATTTATGGATGGTCTTACCGGCCATTTACAAGAGGATGTACCTTGGTGTATGCTTTTTGCGATGATATCCTCCTCGTGGATAAGACAAGAGAAAAAGTCCAGGAAAAACTTGAATTATGGAGGTCTACATCGAAGTCTAAAGGTCTTCGTTTGAGTAGAACTAAAACCGAATACATTGAATGTAATTTTAGTAATAGTAGGTCTAAGTGACGTAAGTGTAACTTTGGGTGATCAAATTATTAAAAGGTGTGAACGATTTAGATATCTCGGGTCCATTGTTCAAAGCGATGGTGATGTAGATGGGGATGTTAATAGTAGAATTCGGGTTGGTTGGTTGAAGTGGAGGAATGCGTCCGGCTCTATTATGTGATAGAAAAGTACCGCTTAGGACCGAAAGGAAAATTTTATAAGATGGTGGTGAGACCTTCAATGCTCTATGGTGCTGAATGTTGGTCTTTAAAAGAGAAGCATAATGTTAAGTTAAGTGTTGCCGAGATGAGAATGATTAGGTGGATGAGTGGCTTTACACTTAGAGACAAAATGCGAAATGAATATATCCGTAATAGGGTTGGAGTTGCACCGATGACGGATAAAATTAGAGAGAGTCGCCTTAGATGGTTTGTTCACATTAAACGTCGACCACCTAATGATCCGATTAGGAGAGTAGATGTTTTAAATACAACTTATGTTAAGAAAGGCGAGAGCAGACCTAGGAAAACTTGGGCTTATTGCATAAAAAATGATCTTAATTTATTAGAATTAAACGAAAATTTGACACTAAATAGGACGCAATGGAGAAAAAGGATTCATGTAGCCGACCCCACTTAGTGGGATTAAGGCTTTGTTGTTGTTGTTGTATTTTTTTTATTTTTTAGCAAGAGGAGCCCTTAAGGCCTATATTGATTTAAAAGCGGTTACAGAGGCTTGAGGAGAGAGCCCATGGAGCCCTTCCCCTGCGATACAATGTTATCAAAAAAGATCCAAAAATATTCAAAAATTACAAAACAAAGTCAAGAGCGAGAACGAGATACTCTCGCTTTGTTTCTTGGAGATCCATGTAGTAATCTCTTTAATGCTGCTCCATTGCCCTGAGTCACTGAGGTATCATCAAATAGGAGTGCAACCCTAGGCTTTTTCTTCCCTCGAGAATGATAAACCTGCCAGTCTCCTCCATCATCTTCTTCTTCCACTTCTTCTTCTTCTACTTCTTCCTCTTCCGTCGAGTCCTGCTGAATGGGTTCGACAATTGGAAGGGGAATTCTTCTTTTTTCTGCTGAAAGTTTGGGTGTATCTGTTAGAGCGGACGGCTGAAGTAGGCCACTGGACGGCTTGCGGCACAGGAAGAAGTGCCGCACTTCCAGCTTGTTCGATGAACTATCGTAGTCTCCGGAGTGGCATTTGTATAACCGTCGAAACTTCTCCCCAATGACCATGTCAGCTCGAGTTTAAGCTTATATCGACATCGGATGCTACCCTATTCTCCTGAACCAGGGTAGCGTCAACTCTATGTTGGGAGTTTCCAACAACAGCAGAAGGCCCAACAACCCTTTTCCTCGAAGGAGGATGCAGTCTATAGCAAGTGTCTCTAATGTGCCCAAACATCTTGCAATGCTGGCAAAAGAGATGCCTGCTCTCCACCAAAGCCTCCTGCCAAAACCCATCTGCACCATCAGTGATCCAAAAACGATCCACATCAGGGAGAGTGAAATCCCTCTCCACTTGAACCCTGGCACCACCTGGAGAGACCCTATCAAAAGTAGGAGCATCAACTCTGAGAGGAGCACCGAGAGCTTAACTAATGTTGTACAAAGCACGTGCATTGTACAAATGAAATGGAAGCCCCGGAAGTTTGAAACACATAGGAACGATAAGATGTTCTTTAGAAGAGTCAAAATCAGGAGTCTATTTGATAAGCTCTTACGCAATGCGCAACGAATCAAGACCGATTGTTGAGCGAAGAGTCCAACGATAGTTTTCTTCATTTCAGTATCCGAATGAGTAAGTGTCTGCCATCTAACACTCCCAATTTCCATCCACCAATCAGTTTTAGTTTCTCAAAAAATTTTGCTAACTAAATCCATCTTGGGGTGAGCAAATTTGAATTTCCCAACTAAAGTAAATTTAACATCATCGGAGAGAACCTTCATTTCCATACATATACATATATATACATAGATAGATATTTATAAGACTTGTACATACACACAAGAACAATAATCAGAAATAGGATCAACAATCCTAAAAATCATTGAAATCTCATAAAGAATTAGAAACCTACAACTCTAGATGATACCGTTCTAGGACTTCTAGAAGCAGGTTTTATAGGGAAATTGTTGTCGAATGGCAAGGGGAAAATAATAAGTTCAACAGCTTTTGGAAGGGAATAGGATTCGTTCAGCGGCTGCCCCGACAGAGAAAAAGCCAAAAAGAACTCTTAATCTGTGACGTTCGACCGACAATGAGGTTTCACCACCTATTCTTAAGTAAGATACAAACATCAATTGCAAAAAGAAAGGATGCAACACTTCTTAAGATAAAAATCAAAGATTACAATCTCCAAAATCACAAACAAATAAAAATCTTCTCAAAAACAAAAAAAATAAAACAGATAAATAATCTCATGGCTGAAAGAAACCTTAATTAGAACTAAAGAATAGGAATAAAATCCAAAAAAGGAAAAACAAAATCTTGCGAAAGTGGAAGCTGGATGGAATCGCGCTCGATTCTACACTTCCACAATCGCAACTCCACTAATTTAGCAACATCACAGTGTCGAGTCGTGGGATTCCGTAATTCCACAGCATTATGTAGTTTTACGGGATTCTGTGATCCAATAATTGTGAAATCCCAAATCAGGAGCACCCGCTCATTCTCCCCAACTAGGAGAGACTCCTTTGTAAGCATTTGGAATTGATCTAACACCATAACAAAGTCAATGAACTATTGTGGTTGGGGAATCTATGCTCACATCTATCTAAGACAACTCTAAACATATATGTCCTTCTAAAGTCTGTCCTGATAGAATAAATAGTTATCATTCTTTTGCACTGTTTGAACTGGAGCTACATTTGGATGGGTATTCTCACAAACAAAGCCTCGAGCCATCAAATATGAAACATGTTTCTCTCACTTCTAATACTCAATAACCAAGTCTGTCAATAAAAACCAACTTTGAAATGAAAATCTATGACAGCTAGATCACTCCCATTTACAAATCACCTATGAAAAAAACTGTCGGTCAGAATATCTGACAACTGCTTCAATAAGAGCTTCATCTTTCTGGTATTAAATCCTTGAGTTAATTTTGTTGAAGTCACTCTCGTGAGCTCAACATGAATCACTAGCATCTCTCCCTTATCAGCTGAAGCTCATAGTCCTTTCCATCCTCACCTTCTCCAATGTCCCCTATTTCATTGTCTATTATTCAACTATTCCTTGCTTGGTGAAAGAGATCACACTCCTATTTGAGCAATCAGATATAATATACCTAATGACACTTCTCTTTACTAGGATGAATTTGGGAGTAATGGAGTTCTCCACTTTTTCTTCAATATGAACAAATTTTTCCTCAGTGCTTCTTTGGGTGTACTCTTTCTGTCTGATCATGGGCAAGAACAATGTTAGTAAGGTATGGTTTTCACCCGGTGAAGTTATTTCTACACAATCAAAGCTAAGGTATGTACGTTTAATAGAGACCAATACAATTGCAACTGCACCACATTCCTAATAGACGACCTCGGTCCTCCAAGATACCTTGCTATTATGTGCTCCTCTGATTCCAACAACTTACATTTCAACACAAGTTTATCAAATTCAACTGTGTACTCCTCGATAGAAGAATCTCTTTGGCATAATTGGTGGAGTTTAATGAACATATCATGTTGGTATGAGGGGCAAGGTATTACACTGCATCTCACTTTTCACCAAGTAATGAGTTTATTTTTACCCCGACGCTGGAGTAAGCGCTTCAAAATTTTCATCCACAAAAGAAACATTCTTTCAAAATTTGATACCTGTCAATTTAAATCCTTTGTCTTGGAGAATATTTTTTGTACTAAAAAATTTATTTTATTGTATGGAGTCACCCAATAAACTCATCCGGATCCATATGATAGTCAAAATCAGATATTCAACTTTATTCTAAGATCTTGATTTCTTCTCTAATATTCTATAACAAAACATTATGGTTCTTCATCATCGGAAATAGTCTGGTGGAAGGCATTCATTTCCCCCTCTCAATCTGACGAGTCACCGTTGTGGATACGGGTGATCTCCAGATTGCCTTTTCTCAAAGGCAGGACACCTCTGTTGCAATAAGAGAATTTCTCGTTGCATATCCTCCAAAGTAAGCTCTTGAACACCTCTTTGCAAATTTCTCCTAAGCAGCATTTCTCATTTTCTCTCGATCACATTTTCGGCGAATGTAGTATTACACTTCAAAAGTTGGTCGAGAGCTTAGGGTTTGATAGTAGGTGTCAGGTTTAATTTAGGGTGAAGGTAAGAAAATAAAATTTTCAAAATTTAGGGTTATGGCTAGGAATTATGGTAGAAATAATTTGGATACTGTGAAATTTCTTTTGTGAAATTTTATATTTAGGGCAAGAAATTTAAGATTTTTTGGGATCTAATATTAGATGATACCATTCAAGAGTTCCTAGAAGGTGTTTGGGAAGCAGGTGTTGTAAGAAGGTGGTTGTGGAATGGCATGGAAAAAATAAAAGTTGCGTTCGATAACTAGATGGGAATAGGAGTTGTGTGGCGGCTGCCCTGGCTGAAAATATCAAATGAAACTCCAAATCGATGACATTTGGGTTGCGAGGAAGTTTCACCATCTATTCCTACGCAAGATACGGTCACAACACTTGCTAAATGAAAGGATGCAACACTTATTGAGGTAAAACAAAAGATTACAATCTCCAAACTCACAAACATAATAAAAAGACTTCTCAAAAATAGATAAAAAAAACATATAAATAGTTTCATGCCTTAAAAAAAAAAAAAACCTTACTTAGAATAAAGAAAGCGGAATAAAATTTAAACAGAAAATAGATCGTGCAAAAATAGAATATGGATGGGATTGCGCTCGGTTCTACATTCCCGTGATCGCAACCTCCCCTAATTCAGTGGCATCGCAATGCCAAGCCGCGGGAATCTGGAATTCCATGGGATTCTGCGATCCGGAATCACGAAACAATAATAGCAGGTGTTCTCGCAGCTGGAAACAAAAAAATCCAACTATTAAAGATAAGTTGCATCAGGAATAGAGAGGAAGGTTCTTGAATACTATTTAGCATTGAAGGATCACAATTTTGGGCTGAAATAGCAATGAAATTAATGCAAAAAGCTACAGTCCCCTAACCATCTTTCACTCATCCGCCAAACAACCCAAACACGCACCCAAAACATCTGTCCCAACCTCATAACACCAACAACAACAACAAAGCCTTAATCCCACTAAGTGGGGTCGGCTACCTGAATCCTTTTTCTCCATCGCGCCTATTTAGTGTCCAATTTTCATTTAATTCTAATAAATTAAGATCATTTTTTATGCAATAAGCCCAAGTCTTCCTAGGTCTACCTTTACCTTTCTTAACATAAGTTGAATCTAAAACATCTACTCTCCTAATCGGATCAACAGGTGGTCGACGTTTAAAGTGACCAAACCATCTAAGGCGACTCTCTATCTTTGTCCGTCACTAGTGCAACACCAACCCTATTATGGATATATTCATTTAACATTTTGTCTCTAAGTGTAAAGCCATCCATCCACCTAATCATTCTCATCTCGGCAAAACTTAACTTAGCATTATGTTTCTTTTTTAAAGGCCAACATTCAGCACCATAGAGCATTGCAGGTCTCACCACCATCTTATAAAATTTTCCTTTCAGTCTAAGCGGTACTTTTCTATCACACAAAAGACAGAACGCATTCCTCCATTTCAACCAACAAACCTAAATTCTACTATTAACATCCCCATATATATCACCATCGCTTTGAACAATAGACCTTAGATATCTAAATCGGTCAGACCTTTTAATAATTTGATCACCCAAAGTTACACTTCTGTCACTAGAGCTACTAATACTAAAATTACATTCCATGTATTCAGTTTTAATTATACTCGAACGAAAACCTTTAGAATCCAATGTAGAACTCCATAATTCAAGTTTTTCCTGGGCTTTTTCTTTCGTTTTATCCACAAGGATTATATCATCAGCAAAAAGCATACACCAAGGTACATCCTCTTGTAAATGTCTTGTAGACCATCCATAAATAAAGCAAAAAGATATGGGTTTAAAACAGATCCCTGATGTAAACCAACAAAAATAGTAAAATATTTGGTCAATCGTCCTTCAATTCGAACACATGTAACAACTCTAGCATACATATCTTTAATGACTTGGATATAAGTCATATCAACACCTTTCTTCTCAAGAACTCTCCAAGGAACATCTCTTGGAACCTTATCGTAAGCTTTTTCTAAATCAATAAAAATGTAGATCCTCCTTAATATTTCTGCACTTCTCCATCAAACCTCTCAATAAATGTATATCTTCCATAATAGACATGCCGACATAAATCCAAATTGATTATGAGAAATATTGGTAATACGTCTTAACCTATGTTCAATTACCCTCTCCCATAATTTTAAAGTATGACACATCAATTTAATTCCTCTATAATTTGCAAACTTTTGTGCATCCCTTTATTCTTAAAAATGAGGACCAAAATACTCTTCCTCCACTCCTCAGGCATCTTTTAAGTTTTTAAACTAATATTAAAAAGTTTAGTAAGCCAAGAAACTCCCAATCACCAAAACATTTCCACACTTCAATTGGAATATCATCAGGTCCTACAGACTTTCCATCCTTAATTTTCTTTAAAGCCTCTTATGCATCAAAAAAATGTTGGATTTTTCATATATATTTTGTATTCATTTTTAGTGATATTACAGTTTAAAAGAATATATTTTTCATGTTTCTTACGAGATATGATGATTTTTTGTAATTGGAGCAAAAAGAAGCAAAAATAGAACAAATTTGGATCAAAAAATGCAAAAACAAGAAAACTACGTTCTGGCGCCAATGGCACCAGAATGAGCGCCGACGGCACCAGAATGAGCGCCGACGGCACCATTTTTCTAAAGAAGCATCATAATATTAGTGCGATAGGGCGCCGACGACGCCCAAATAAGGCGCTGACGACGTCCAATGTCTCGATGAAAGTCAAATTCAATGTATTTGGACTACTTTTGGAGGGATTCTTGAGGCATCTCTTGAGGATTCCTCCCTAGGCTATTTCAAAGCGAATTTGGCGCCAGAAAAGGTGGTGTGAGGGGAGCAAATTAGTCTGTGAGTGTGGAGAAGTCAGAGTTTTGTAAAAGTAGAGAGTTTAAAGTTTAGGATTTGGTGTAAAAGTGTTGTTTTGTGAGATATTCTTCTCAAAAGAGTTGTAGGATGAGAGGAAAAGTCAAAGATTACTTCTTCCCTACTATTCTAAGAGAGAATTGTGTGTTGTTGTGAAGAGAGAAGGAGATTTAAAGGAATCTCAAGGAATTTGCTTGAGGAAGAAATTGAGATAAGTTGTGTTTATTTCTTATTGTTTGTATGACTTTTCTTTTATATATATAATCCTTATTTTGTCGTATATTCCTCATGAAGTCTGAGTATATTTCTTCTTTCTCTCTTGCAATAATAAATGCTGAAGTGATGATTTAGATTGGATGTGTAATGTTAAAAAATTGTGATGATTTTTCACTCCGTACTTCATTTACTTTTCGATCTGGTCAATTGAATTGTAAAATATGTTGTGAAACATACGATCCGAAAGGACTGCGTTCTACAACAAAAATGAAGATTGCATTCAATGTTCATGAATGAGTGATGTAGTTCATGGGAGTTTGATGCAAATAAATAGAGAAATATGATTTATTAGGCGTAGAATTAGAGGTTTTAGGGTGACAGAATAAAATCCCCAATTTGATCCTAGTGTTCGGAAACTAAAGCGAGAGTTGGACTTCAGGCGAAGGGAAGTGGGAGCTGCGAGGTGAGTCGATATCCTTCCAGCCTAAGCACAGATTTAGGGATTAAACTTAGGATTAGCCAATGTTCTTTATAACACTCGGAAGAGAGTAAAAAATAGATATGCTCTTATTTGGCACAATACAAGATTTTCACTAATATTTATCATTCACTCACCATAATATCATTGTAAGGAGGATGACACTTTCTCAAAATTTGAACATTTCAATACAAAACTTAGTGTATTAGTAGTTAACTTTAATTTGAAGTTTAGAGAGTACTTTAGTGATCTTAAAATCTATAGGATCTTTAAACTTTAATAACTTTAGTATTTACTTTACGTGCATCGTAATTTGAATATTAAATTTTTGTGTCACGCTTTAAGGATTTGCTTCCTTCATGTGGGATCGATAACCAAGACTCCACTAGAGCTCTGTATTACTTGAGCGATACGTATACTTGTATATAGATTGGCTGCATTCTTATTAAACTGATTATATTTTGTGACAGAACTGAAAATACTTATTTAAGACAGCTGCGATCAGCCTCCTCAACTTCTTTTATACTAATGTGACGGTAAAAATGAAAAGTTTTATTATTATTAACGATATTAAGATCACTAAGATCGATCGTACTTTCAGAATCTTCATTAAAAAATTTATCAAAATAACTCAACCACATATGTTGAATATACTTTTCTAAGAAAAACACTTTTTTATTTTAATCTTTAATACAATTTACTTGAGTTAAATCTTTATTTTTATTCTCTTTGTTTGGGTAATTTATACACATATTTTTTACCCTCCTTAGTATCTAACCTGTTATAGATATCCCTAAAATATAATCTTTAACATCGCAGATTATTCTTTTAGATTCTCTACGGGCCGTTTTATATTTTCTCATTTCTCTACGCTTTTACATTTGAACTAATTTTTTTAACTTAACTTCTTATATTTTATCTTTCTTGCACATTATTATTCTACCACCAACTATTTTTATTTATAAAAACTTTTTCTTTTGATTCTCCAAGTACAACTTTTGTCGTTTGTTTAATAGCATTTGTTTCTTCATGAACATCCTAAATGTTTAAATCTTGAACTTTACTCACAAAAATAATTATATTTGTGTCTTTTAGGCATCTCCAAATACAACTTTTGTCACTTGTTTAATAGCATTTGTTTCTTCTTCCCACATAGCATTTGTTTCTTCATGAATATCCTAAATGTTTAAATATTACATTTTATTCATAAAAATAATTTTATTTGTCTTTTAGGTACCCTCATATAATTCTACGACGTTGAATCATAGTATTCTTTATTTTACAATTCTTCATCTTAAAATCAAAAACTAATAATCGATGTTGGATACTTAATTCCTCACTTGGAATGATCTTACAATCCTTACAATCTCGACGATCTTTTCTTCTCATAATAAAATAATCAATTTGTGACTTATTAAATCCATTCTTATAAGTAATAAGATGTTTATCTCTTTTCTTGAATAAAGTATTAGTAATAATTAAATCATTCATTAAAGAAAAATCTACTATGACTCTACCTTTTTCTTTAATCGATCCATAACCGTAGCCGCCATGAATATTTCTAAAATCTTCTACCACTTTACCGACATGTCCATTTAAATCTCCTCCAAGAAAAAGGTATTAAGTGTATTAAGTCTTCTAAGTCATTCCAGAATTTATCTTTAGAGTCAATATCTAAACCTACTTGAGGAGCATAAACACTTATAATATTAAAAATATTAGTATCAATAATAATTTTAAGTGCTATAATTTTATCTCCAACTCTATTAATTTTTACAACATTATTTTTTAAACTCTTATCTATAATTACACCTACACCATTTCTACTGTGACTCTTACCAGATAAATTTAAAAACAATCTTCCGGTCCAACATGAAAAGCCCATATGTAACACCCAAATTTCAAGAAACTAGATAAAGTTCGACAAAATTTAAAAGTACCCTAAAATTTACTTCTCTCAAAATTAGATCAAATAGTTTATTAAATTCTACGCCTAAAATTGATCAATACCATATAAAGCACCATGCATGAATTGTTAAAGAATTAAGAGATGTAAAATTTAGAAGTTTTTAGTTTAATTAAATTAATTTATCTTAATTACTATTTAAAATTTTCACTAATCTCCAGCACGTGCACTGTAGCCACCGACCTTCACGCCTTCTAATCCATTTATTTGGTTGAATAAGGCACTCCTGAATCCCATCTCTCTCTCTCTCTCTCTCTCTCTCTCTCTCTCTCTCCCTCTCCTTATGCAAAGGAGGCTACGATCCTTGTTACAGTGTAGGGGTGCAAACATTTGAACTGAGTGGTACGTAAGGTTGTTACAGCTCATGATTCGAAGCTCCAGAACAATTTTTGTAAGTTTGAATCCTTATTTCACGATAATTGAGACTTTCATTTCCTTCCTCTCACCTTCAAATTGAAGTTTCTCTCGTTTTTCGTGCTTCTCTCATTTTCGTTAGCCTTCGGAGGAGCCGAAATGTATCGACGTCGAAAGTAAATTGAAAGCTTTCATATGAGTTTTAGCATGAAATTAGCGAGGGGAAGATTAGGGTGCTTGAAGAGTTGGTGAAGAATTATGTATTTTTTGGAAAAGCAAATTTATGCCAAGAACTCCATTGAAGGTATGTTTTGGCATTTAATGCATGTTTCTAGGTTAATTCATGTTTTGAGCAAAATTTTATGAAATCTAATGTTGTCTACGGGCTCTAGGTTATTTATACGAGGCGGCGAGCTCGAGACGAACAAGTGGGCACTCATCATAGAGTTGCTCCATCAAGTCAGGTAAAATAATCTTGTGTTAATTTATGAAAAATAATCTTTTATAGATTTTTATATATTTTCTATGTTGATACTGATGTATTTAGAATTTTCTGCATAATGTGAATTAGTACATGTAATTGAATGTATGAATGCATGCTTACTTTTCTTATGATACATGTAATGTTATGAACAGACTATGTTACAGATGACTATGTTTATAATATGAATTCCCTGGAGGTATTCATTTTTTATGCTTTATGCCTATGATACAAGGAATGTCTTATAAATGCTCAATATAACAATGATGATTTAAATGTCACGGATAATGTTATAGGTAGACTATTACATGAGTGCTTGCAAGTACACTACGCAGGAATGTAGTATTCCCGACTCCTGATATTTATACAGAGATAAAACTCTGGGAACCATTTGGATTAGGTGATGACAGAACGTTAGGGAACTATGCGTATTAAAAGAGTTGTCAATAACTGCTATGTTGAGGAAAGCCTAACATTTATCAATAGTTTATATAACAATTTAGGTAGAGTGACGACCACGATGAAATAATATGAAAATAGTTTAATCATATATATTAAACTAGTGACATTACTATGAAATACAATAAACAGTTATGAACATGTTTTCCTTATGATTTCATGCTTATGACCAACATTTTTACATTACAGTCTTGATTTTTTATACATGTTTTTTATTTCATGTTTTCGACTATGTCGGCATGTTATGATTTGTGTGTAAACAAGTACAATTTTTCGTGACCATGAAGGTTGTTTCTTTTATATATATAAAATTTTATGTTAGGCTGATTATTTCTCTGAGCTTGTTGTTGCTTATTATTCATTGTTGTCTTCCAAGAAGGGGCAACGAGCACCAAGACGAGTACCCAGGTAAATCTTTATACAGCTTTTGCAAGATAGTTTTGAGAGTTCGTACATATATTTTGGGTACTTATTTTTTATTATATTGGATTTAACAACTCTATATAGTTTTCATATTTTAGATTATATGATTTTCATGCTTCCTAATATGTATATGAATGAATTATAAAATGAAATGTATCGCGTATGTTCCGGCGATCAAGTTAGACTAATTCATCACCAATTGGGTCCTGATTATACAAGTTACGATGAGTGCTAATGAGAGTTTGTCTGACCAAGTTGTCAGCACCTGTCACACTACGATTGACCCTACCAGGGGGTTAGTTGGGGTGTGACAACATATGACAACCAAAGGGGAAAAAATTATACTCCCACTTCAAAACCAGCCAACGCCAAGAACAACTACAATATATCAGCAATAACCTTTGTGAAAATGATGGAGAAGTGCTTTATTATTTCATTAAAGAATATGTCAGCATATAACAAGTTATCAGCCCAATAGAAGTGTGAATTTTATTCCATGATAAGCAGTTAACTCTAAATGACAACTTAAGTTTATTGAATCAGATAAGCTATATGTCACGACAGAAAAGTTAATTGATATATTTCCCATACAGAAACTGTTTTGCAGATACAGCCCAAAAGTTTTAATAGAATAGAAAAAACACCCAAAAAAAAACTTTTAAAGTCAAGTTTTATAAAGCAAGGAACAAAGAAATATTATCTTAAAGGAAAAGAACAAAATCAATTTCAAGGGGAGAGATGAATAGAAAAAAGCCAAACTGTTTATACAATGTCTGGCATATACAGCTTTCACTTACAAGATCAAAGATTGAGAAGGTATTATCATAAAAAAGCACAGCAATGCGTCCTCTGCTACGATCTCCGGGAACAACTGGGGAGAATTTTATCCTTCGAATTCCATCTCTGTGAGTATTGAAGGAAGATGAAAGACCAGTTGTCACATCCCACCAGCGTATGCTGCCTAATCTATCCCCCATCACCTCAAGAAAACGAACCAAGGATTTTAACAAATCTGACATATTGCTAATTTCAAATAAAAATAGACCCATTCGGATTTACTTACCACATGTGGAAGGCGATATGCCATTGCAGTCACTATCGCATCGGAAGAAACAAATGAAGATGAAGGCCATTTTGGTCTACTCAAAAAATGACAATAAGCTTATCTCATATAGAAAGAAAATGTAGAATTAAATAGAACTAGATATCAAATTAAACTTGTAAAGAAACAAGTTACCTTAAAAGAAGAAAAACAAGGATGTAAAATTAAATAGAAATCATTGCATAAGTAAACTACAGTCGGGTAGCATAATATCCATACAGTGAACCAGATGGAGAAATGCACCAATAAACCCTGGTTGTTTAACTTTGTTTAATTTTTATTTTTTCTTTATTTCGAGAAAATAACATAGAGTATTTTCTAATAATGTACGTCTATGATAAACAATTAAAAATGACTCATTATTCTAGGACAAGATGGTGTAACTTGAAAGGTGATAAATTATTGTCATTTCAAAATAGGTTATGATAACCCCAAAAAAAAAAGTCAAACAGCCGGTGATCTTAGACTTGCTTGGGCCCATCGAATTGAATTAGTGCAATCACACAACCATAGATCAATGGGGCATTCAATTGAATTAAAGGCACGTGTCAATGACATAAACCCTTGAAATGCAATTCCATGTTGTTCCATAGAATTTGAACTAACTTTAACATTGCATTAGCCAAAATTATAAAAACATAAAGAGCTTCCTAGACCATCACAATCTACCTGAAAGAGTAGATTAGCAGCAAAACTTCACATCGGTTATATCTCATAAAGCAACCAGGTTGAACGTTAAGACAACAACAAAAGGTGCAGTAATGCAAAAAATCAATTTACAAAGGCTCGATCCCCTTTAAAATCACAAAATCATTACCCATTGAGCAAAATCAATTGCAAATGGAATTAATTTGATGCATTCAAAACCTTTAAAATACCAAGAATACACATCCTACATCACCTGATTCGTGTTAAGGATTCAAAATGTATAAAATATAGTTGATTTATTGTGTAATTTTATGATATTTTGTGCTTTGATGGTGTTCATTTTATGTTTTATTGCAGAAAATTAGTAGGAGACAAATTGGAGAAGACATGAAAAAAATATGATAACAGTTACTGTAACCGCACCAAGGCACCACTGTAGCAGCGTATAGGCACTTCTGCTACAATGCCTAGGCACCCAACCCAGAATAAGAGTCCAGAAAACCAAAACGCTTGACACTTTGGCACCACCTTTTGGGCACCCCAAAGCCTGGTGCAGTGCCCTAACGCTATGAACCGAAATTATTATCATAACTTCGAAGATGTTTTCGGCCAAAATATTATAAGGTCGCTGTTGTACACAGGAGAGAAGACTTTTGAAGACTCCTAAGGCTTGTGTGAGTGAAATAGTGTGTTTGTGATTGTGAGAGGGTGTAAATGATCAATTGGAGGAATTTTTGCAATGGATTTGAGAATTATTTAAATGAAGATCATACAGGATGTTTTCCTTTTCTTTTATTCTAGTTTTAGGACTTTCATGTATTTTCATTATTATTTTATAAACATGGTTTTAAACTAAGACCCAACTTTTTTGTCTAGTGTTTGTGTGGAATATTTGGACTATCTGAGGTGCTATAATTGAGTACACGATGTTGATGTTTTAACTTATTGTGATTTATGTACGTTTAATATGGCCAATTGATCTCTTCAAACTAATTATGATCTTTGAGTTCTGGAAGAAAGCATAATTGAACTAAATTAACATACACTTTTTTGAGAGGGATAGTGCAATTAACTGAGAACTATGAAATCCTGGAGATTTTTGTATGATTTAAAGAACTAAATTGTGATATGAAACCATAATTAATTTGTATGTTTAAGGAAGAGATTAAGTAGTTTTGCTCTCGTTTGTCAACTATAATAGAAACACTTGGATTAGATTAAATATAAACAATACACTACTCAATGGCGATTTTTTCCCAAAAACTTGTAAGAAACAAGAATATTTTCATTGTTGCAGACATAAAATTTTCAATCACACTTTTGAAATTGTATTAATTGAATAAAATGAGTAGATTCCTAAGATGATTTTTTATTTAATTTAAGAAGTACTAGTTCCCTGTGAGATCGATATTTTGACTCAATATTCATATATTACTTGATCGACATGTACATTTCTGTGTGTATTCGTATCACAGATCAAGTTTTTGGCTTCGTTGCTAGGAATTGACGTTAATTTCTTATTTTAGGAAAATATTATATTAAAATTTTAAGTTTTGATTCAATTGTGTTACGTCTATTATTGTTGTATTGTATTCTTATTATTTTTGTTATGTAGTTGCCTTTTTAATGCCTGCAATTGTTTAATTTACGTAACATAGCGCCGTAATACTGTCTTGCGAAAGTCGCAGCGCTGCGTAATTTTTAATGTTGAAATATTTTGTGACTTTAATTATTGTTACGTGCTCATTGATTGTTATAACTGCTATTTGTTTTGTGACTGTTAGTTTAGGATCACTAGTTACTTTAAGTGTTGCAGGCATGCGATTGAATCTGTTCAACTTATATTGTTTGACTTATATTGTTTAACTCTGAAATAGAAAAAACTTTAACAACCTTAGAAAACTAAAAAAGACCCAAAAGATATTAAGAAAAATGACACCCAAAAAAATAAAACTACTTAGACCATTTAGGGACTTTATCAACCCTATGATAGATGAAATACAATAGAGTATCAATAACCCTATCATTCAGTCAATGTCTTTAAACTCAAACCCGTGATTATTCAAATGGTTTAAAAAAATTAGTTTGGGAGTTTACCTAGAGAATACCCGAATATTTTAGAGGTATGTTCCCCTTTTAGATATATGGTGTATCTAACAGTGTTTTTAGGCTTAAGTTATTCCATTTTTTTCTCTTAGAGATAAGACTAAGGCAAAGGTATGACCGAACTCTTTATTGTCAGGGTTTATCACAACTCAGAACGAACTTGTACAAAAAATCCTAACTAAATATTTTCCTCTATCTAAAATAGCCATGCTAAAGAATGGAACCACTTTCTTCACCTATATGGATAGTGAGAAAATATAGAGAGCTTAAGAGAGATTTAAGGACCTGTTTAGGAAATATACATACCACACCCTATCAGATTAGATGATTATACAAATATTTTGGAATGGGTTTGTGAGATCATTAAGGTCTATAATAGACGATGTAGCAGAACGGCCTTCAAGGTCAAAAACATTTGAGGAGGCATGTATATTTATTGAAGAGATGACAAAAAAATAAAATTTAATGGAAATTTGAAAGAATTCACCCTAGAAAAATGGCTCGTATACACGAGCAGAATGTATTATCTATTCTAACTTCACAAGTGGTTGTCATATCTAAGGAAATAGATAATTGGGGGTTCAATTAGATGCACGATCCTTAGTGGCCGCTGAAAATGTATATGTACAATTAAGAAATCCTAGTATAGCCTCTGCGAATTCAATGAATGCAATCAATAATATATCAACAACCCTTACTCTAACACCTACAATTCCGGTTTAAAAATCACCCTGACTTTAATTTGAATGACAACCAAAATGTAGAAAGCAATCGATGTGTTAGCAGCCAACAACACCCTAGGCAACTAAAACAATCAGAGCAATAACTTCTCCAACCCCAGAACAAATTATACTTCTGGATTCACTTCACTACTCAATTTAAAGAAAACAAATTTTGAAAGAATTAGTGTTGCAAATGAAAAATTAGATAAAGAGCCAAGTTGCAGTCATTAAAAATATTGAAATACAATTAGGGCAATTAGTATTGAGTAATAGATTCCAAGCGATGCTATCAAAAAACACTGAGGGAATCTTAAGAACTAAGGTGTAGAGTAGTGTAAAACCATTAAACCTAAGAGTGTAAAGGAGGTAGAAAAGCTGACCACAGAAAAAATTAGATTAGAAGAGCCTAAGAAACTAATTGAGAAGCCTACACCAAAGTTAGGGAAAGAAGACCAACCTGTTAGAAAATTTGTGGAAAGACCCCCACCAAATATTCTCGGGGATTAATAAAATAAAATTAAATCAACAATTCTCTAAATGTAGAAGTGCTTAGAAACTTTTAAACAAAGAATTTTTAAATAAAAATATAGATTCCCAAATTTTGAAACTGTGGTATCAATTGAAGAGTAGCTCTATAATAAAAAAAGTAACTCTTCCAGAAATTAAAAGACCTGAATAATTTTAACATTAAATGCACCATAAAAAACAAATTGATGTATGTGACTTAGGAGCTAGCATAAATTTCATATTATTTTCAATATTTGAGAGACTAAAATTAGGAGAGATTCAACCTACTATATCTTCAATTAGCAAATCGATTAATGGCTTATCCTAAAGAATAATTGAAGATGTTTTAGTTAGAGTTATAAATTCATCTTCCTAGCAATTTAATTATTTTGGATAAAGAGAAATATAATGAAATCTCAATTATTTTAGGAGGTTGTTTCTTGCAATTGGCAACATGAATATTAATTTTAAAAACAGAGATGATTATTAGAACACAAGATTAAGAATTTATCTGAGCACAAGATTAATAATTTATTTTTCAAATGTATAATCCAATTTCATCTCCCATATATCCCCCTGAAGAATGTTGTAGAGTGAAAATAAAAAAAATTGCAAGAGATATTGAAGGATAAATTGGAATGCAAGGAATTAATTATATTAAAATAAAAAAATCGGGATCACAAATGAATCATGTAAGAAAGTCTCCGGTGCATCAAAAATATTGGGAGATTAGTGAGGGATTATTAAAATGGTAATTTGATTTGGGAAAAAAAAAAAACTTATGCATGATTAGACTGCGTCAGGTTTAGGCATAAAATTAGACACTACTTGAGAGACAAGTTAAGCGTTATCTTATGTTGTGATTACCTGCTTATTTTATTTTATATTGTACGCATATTATATTATGCTTTGGTCAAGCAAGAGACGTAAAATTAAGCACTTATTTGAAACTGTAAAGCATTCATATGAATATAACACTTAGGATTGAAGAACAAATGAATCGAAATAAAATCCTACAATTGCATTGATCAAATATCAATAACTACTCATGCAATTGGTTTTAGAAGAAGCCAAAAATGTAATTATAACGTAGAAGAGTGCTCAACTCGAGCTCAAAGAATTCATTTATTTTTATGTTTTATCACATCTTCAAAAATACCTACACTTATGAATGCAACATTTTCTTGTAATTATCATTTCTATTATTTTTATATATAATTTAATTTCACTATTTAATAACATCCTTGCTCTTAATTTATTTAATATTTAAATAATTAATTGTTACATTCTTAATTTATTTTTGTAATAATTGAAAATTTTCTAATTTTTAGGGCATTAATAGTGAATATTATTATAATTTGTTTCTTGTTACTTAAACTTTTTATTAACCTTCGCTTAAATATGAAAATACATATCTAAATATATATAGATAAACTTATAATTTATTTTACTCATATTTCCAAGTTTTATTCATATAGTTTCTATTTTACGAAATTAGCTTCGAATTAAATCCTACGTTTCTTAATTTCATATTTATAAGTAAAATAATAGATCATCATAATTTAATTTATTAGACTTTTAATTTCCTCATTAACTATAATAAATATTTCTTATCTATTTTATTAAGTATATTAAGTTACTATTAGATAAGCTATTGCTCCGCCCAAAATTATATTTTGATTATTATCAAAATTAAAATTAAATAACTTACATACACACACACACACATATGAAGATTAACTATAATAATCTAATCTTAACAGTTCTCATAAATTTTTAGTTTCAAATTCATTTTAATAAACTTCTTTTAATTTACTAATAGCAATATTAATCAGGAACCCCTTTAATTATCATTAATTAAATTTAAAATTTTTCTAAAATAATATCATCTTTTCGATGGAAACATTTCATAAAAGAAATCATTAATAAACAAAGTAACTTAACCTTATTAGTATGCTCGACCCAAGCTCGATGCGTGGGATTCCTCTACCCCGACCTCCGTAACTCTGTTTGCTTTGCTCCGGAACCCACACGAGACTCCATCTTGTCGATCAAGCTGCAAGTCCAACACATTTGTTGGCGCCACCTTTCTCTTATGCACTCTCTGCTCGATGCTAAGGTATGATTGATGCGTAAGCTTGCTACGTCGTCTTCCTCACGCTCCAATCTATGCAGTCTCACATGTTTTGCCTACTCTCGTTCAATTCAAACCCTGCTTTTACGATCAATGTTTAACATCGCACAATTAGGTATTGAGGCTTTGTTTTATCGTGAGAAAAGGCATAAACCTCAAAACTAAAAAACGACTTAAACTGTATAAACTATCAAGTGTGAAATAAAAACTAATATATTAATATTCTAATTTATTAATAGATTCAAACATAATATAACAACATTTTAAATAAAAAAATAAAAAAAAATACTTAAAAGTAGAAGTAATACATTAATATCATAATATTAAATTATTGAATAAGATGTTTCATACAAACATTAAACTATCAAAACAAACTAATATATTTAAAGAAAATAATAAAACGACAAAACATAACCACCCAAAAAAAATCAATATCAATCTTTCTTCCTTACTTATGTTGCCCCAACTTAAAGAAGAATATAACAAGTCATCAAAATTTAAACTTTTAATTTTAAAGTCGTATTACTCTAATCATTCAATTGATTTTCCTTAGAATCATAGACAAAATGAATTGTATTATCATGTGTCTTATCATTAATTGTATTTATATTCTCTTATTCCTTATTATTATTAATCCAAATTATTTTACATTTTTTAATGAATAATCATTGATAGAAATATTAATTAAAATAATAACTATATTGATAATGAAAATTTCAAATACATAAAATTTTGTGAATATCTTTCTTTTTATTTCATATATTTAGTGTGTGAAGAGTGAATGCTAATATATAAGGTATATTATTATTACTTTTATTTTTGTTTTAAAAATATATAAATAGCCTAAAAAATTTTATGCGTTTTTTGAGCATAGGAGTATCTTGAGGAGCACCTCAGCCTCAATGAAGCATATTGGAACAATGAGACGTAAGCCTTATTAATATTTACTTTAGTTAAAAATGCTAAGGCGGGCCTCAAATTGTACAATCTTAAACAAAGCTTACGATCACACGTAGCTCGCCCTCTGTCTCCTTCTTTGTCATCATTTGCAAGCGCACACATTGATCACGCGAGCTATCACTCGCTTCGTCACTACTCTGCTAGTTGTTGACCTCATTTTCAGTGAGGTCTTAGTCTCCTACTCATAGAACCCAGGATCTAGCTTTAAGAGTTCCTTATTGACAATCCTAGCAGACTAGTAATGAGCCCACCTCACATAGAACTTCAGACCGTTTCTTGACCTATTTTTGTGAAAATCTCGCATGAGTAGTCTCAAGCACTCGACATTTAGTTGCAAGGGCTAAGTACTAACATGTAGAGGGCCCAAAAATGAGTTCTCATAGGATCAGCCGATCTTAGGTGAACCCTTAGTGACTCGAGCCCTCGCGGACACCAAAATTTGCACACCGACTGAACCGCGCACGATGTTGGCTTGAGTCGGAGCGATTATCGACGAATTCGTCCGGACAACCCCGAATGACGAAACGGACCACACGGATGTGTTCGGGACGTCGACTTTAGCTAGGAAGGACAATCATATCACTATGGTTCCACGCGCGAGCGATCAACACAAAAAATCGATGCAATTTTTATTATTATTTAGGGAGTGCGGGTTCAGGCACAGCCCAGGTCTGTTAGGCTGAACACTGGTCAATTATACCAGGTCGAGCCGAAAATGCAATTCATAATTTGAATATTCAACTTAAAATAAACCGTCAAATGTCATTTTAATGGAGCATTATATTACTCCAATTAGGCCTGATGTTCTAACAGAACCCATTTAATTCCCCCTCAAAACGTCTTTCTAGAATTGGCGCGATACAAAAAAAAGGCCTCGACTCCTTCTCCCAATCGGCATCATCTCCTGCTCGGCTCTCTTCCTCGCTCGCCCAGAAGCCCCCATCTTCTTCTTGCGCTCGACCGAAGCTCTGCTCGCCTCCCTGCACAGAAGCCCTCGTTCGCCTCTTGATCCCGCTCCCCCTCTCCCGATCCGCCTCTGGACCGCAACTAGCATGCTCGCCTCCTCCCTCGACGACGACCAGCCGGAACCCACCTACCTGTCCTCTCTGCACCGAAACCACGCTTCCTCGCGACCGAACCCAGCCCACTCTTACGCGCTTGATCGCAGTCGAAGCTACTCGCCTCTGCCTGCTCCGCTCGATCTCGCCTCCTTCCTCCTCGCGACCCGAAGCCCTCGCAACCGCTCAAGATGCTCTCCACCGAAGCCTCGCTCTCGCCTACCCGCTCGGCACCTCTCGCCCGAACAATTCATTCGGCTCACCTCTCCCTCATGACCCAGCAACCACTCAACCTGCTCTCCACCAAAACCTTCGCCTGCTACTCTTCGCACCGCAACCCTCAGCTCCCCCTTTCTCTTCTTCTTCGGCGAGCTTCCTCCTGTGAACCTCCTCCTGCGAACTTCGGCCAGGCAACCCCATGCCCTCATTTCCTTTCCCCTTCGCGTACGTGCAAGACAAAGTGACAGAGAGAGGGAGAAACTATTGCCTCGATGTCTCAAACTTCCTGATATTTCCATTCATCAAGTTAAGAATATATTGTGATTCTCTAGGGGTCTTGTATCGTGCTATGCTCAAATGAGAATCAAATTGATGCATTTAATCCCTTTCACAAGCATGCAGCGGTAAACATGATTTCATGTTTTAACATTTACTTTATATTAATGGTAGTCCAAATTGTTATATGATTGCAGATTTATTATTAGTTTGGCCTTCCACCATAGTATTATATGTGAAGGTTAGATCTTGAACCACAATTCGTTAACCTAGAGGATGAGATTAACTTTGTTTGTATTCCCATTTACTGAATGATTGAGAAAGTATAATTTAGAAGGGGTTACGTTTTGTTGTTAAACAAAACACTTATGAATGAGTAGGGAATGTAGTTGCGGGGAATTCAAAGTTGCTCACTGTTTGTTTGTCACCTTCATTTGAAATTATGACTGTATTGTGAAGTGTTCAGCGAACAAGTTGTTTATACCGTATTTCTTGATTTGGGAAGTATTTACGTGCATACCACTCAATTGTCATGTATTCGCATATCTAACACCAAAACTTTATATTATCTTTTACGTTGATACTGCTCAATACTCCAACTATTTTTTGAAGAGATTTGAGGGCTGCACTTGATCGATACTCTCACTGTTTTTGGACATTCTAAATCACTATTTTTGAAGCGATTTGGGGACTTTTAAATTGCCATTTTGGGACTCTTCCGAAGATGTTTCCTTTACTTTTTGGAGGCCTTAAAAATGTTGTGTAACGTTGCATAGTGCTGTTTGGAGTTGTCGATCACTGTAGGATGCTATAGGAAGCGTCGGATTTGTTGTTTGCTGCTGTTCGGAGGTTTAGAAGTGTTGTACGAGGCTTAAAAATGTTGTTTGCTGCTGTTTGCTGCTGTTCGGAGGTTTAGAAGTGTTGTACGAGGCTTAAAAATGCTGTTTGCTGCTGTTCGGAGGCTTAGAACTGCTGTTTGTTGCTGCTCGGAGGCTTAGAAGTGATGTAGGAGGCATAGAACTGCTGCTTGTCGTTGTTCGGAGGCCTAGAACTGTTGTTTAGCTGCTGTAGGTGCTGTTTAGAGTTGCCGATAGCTGTTAGGTGTTGTAGGAAGTGTCAGAAGAGCTGTTTGGAGGTGCCGATTGTTGTAGGATATTGTAAGAAGCATTGAACTTGTTGTTTGGAAGCTTATAGCCGATGTTAGGTGCTTAGGATTGCTGTTCGGAAGCTTATAGTTGCTGCCCGGAGCTGTAGAAGATCGTAGAGTCTCTGCGTAAGCTTGCTAGTTGTTGTCCAAAGTCGTAGAAAGCCTTAGGATCCCTGTTGGAGGTTCCCAGCTGCCGTAGAGGGTTGTAGGAAGCCCTCTTGTCCACTGTTTTGGGTTTCATTCAATTATTATAACGTTATTTTAGGCCTGATTCGCTCGCTTTCCCCACATTTTGTCTTTGTTAATTTTGTAAGTGGGTCGGACTTCTTCGTTCTCTTGTTGTTTTTTCTCTTAAAATGGTTAAGTCAAAAATGGGAACTTCTGATTTAATTATTTGGAAGACACTTAGAAATATTTGAGGATTAGTTGGAAAATACCTAATTGAGGATTAATCACTTTAAATCACTTCAAGCACAATTTTTAGTGTAGGCTTCCTAGATTTTAGGAGCAAACCCTAGGTGAGAGTTCATCCACCCAATTTTTAGTGCAGACTTCCTAGACTTTATGAGCACACCCTAGGTGAGAGTTCATCCACCTAATTTTCGGTGTAGGCTTAGATTTTAAGAGCGCACCCTAAGTGAGAGTTCACCCACCAAATTTTCAGTGTAGGCTACCTAGACTTTAGGAACACAACTTAGGTGAGAGTTCATCCACCTAATTTTCAGTGTAGGATCAGATTTTAGGAGCACACCCTAGGTGAGAGTTTATCTACCTAACTTTCGAATAAATAATGAAATTAGACACTTTACCCTAATTCATGAACTGGTTATAACACTAGACATGAGAATGCACCGAGACGTGATTCACGCTTCCTTAATTAAATCAAATAATAAAATTTCCGATTTGACTTAACCTACACTGAAATCTAATGCACCGGGATTTGAGCTTGAACCTTACGCTCAGATCCTCTTGGCAATTTAGTACATTTGTTTTGCCACATATGGATCATTAAACGCAGTATAAGTCTGAGGTCTAGGTGGCTAGAGCGATAATAATAATGCTAATGTGTGTTAAACGAGAGATACGATGTGAGAATATTTTTAAAAGTATCTCCTACCTCAAAGACCTTTAATAAGGGAGAGGAAAAGACTGATGATATTATTCGCCGACTCTTGATGAGATTGTTTCCCCCTACGCTCTTAGATCGTCAGTAGTTCTAGCCCGATTAGAGTGACTAGCCTGTGGACTCCACTATTTTAAAAAATATTTTAAAAAACTAAAACAAAAAAAATCTCTTTTGCTTGTTAATAAAAATTCTGCATAAAAAACTTAAACAATTTTTACATCAAAAACAAAACATTCTTTTTATGAAAACTTATAAAGGTCCATAGTTAGTCACTTGGATTGAGGTTAAAGATTGTCCACTGTGGATCGTCGAGTTGGTAGCTTTTGTCCAAGTTCGGGTAGCACACAGTGCAGCTCTGAGCCCCCACCTTTACTGATGTCTTACACTCAATTTCGGTCTTTCATACGTGAGTACCACTTTTGCATGTGATTTCTACGACTCGTTTTTCTGACATTCGTGTTGGGTTTCTCGCTTTGCCTACTTTTCTTGCAAGTTTATGTAAATCTATTACAAATCATACTATGCTTGCAATATTAATCACACAGCGGCAGCAGAAGCCCAAGTATGCTTTTACAGTTTATTTATTGCATTTTACTTTACAGCATTTTTTATTTATACACAATTTATTTTACTACGCATGCTCTAGTTGTAAAACCAAAATAAAGGTCCATTTCGAAAATTAACACACTTTTGAACCTAGTGAACGCTCTTAATTCTCACATGAGGATTTCAACGTTTGGACAACAACAATAAAACCAAATTTTGACACCAAAACTGTGAAACATAAACCACCAATCTCAAACACTTGGACCCTGGAGCCATCGCTACAACAGGAGGTTTGGAGCTAAATTCGTGAGCATCACGGCGAGGAATTCAAATCGAGCGGTAAGAGGATCTTCAGCAACCCCTCTCCCTTAGTTTAAATAATAACTCATAGGACTTCGAGGTAGCTCGTCTGGCGCGACGTAAAACCTCGCATTTCTTTAGGCTCCTGTACAACCATGTTGTGCAGCATAAGTCGTAACTCGCTTTAAGTTCCAAGGTTATCGTGTGGTACGACGTAAACCCTCATATATCTGCGACTATTTGCATAATTAGGTATTATACAAGTGTAAGTCCCAAATAACAAAATCGGCAGGATCAAACACTTGATAACATTGTCTCGAAAAACGTAGCCACACAATAGAATATTTTTGGAAGTCACTGAGGGCTTTCCTTAGGATCTGTGACGTCCCATACATTCTCCTTCCTTTGGACTCCTGAAAATAATTATTTCCATTTGAGCCACTACCATTTGCTTTTTTATGTCCTACCGTGAAAATTTAAGTCTTGAATTCTTGAAAACAGAATCACCGATCATTAACAAGAGTTTTCTCAAGTGACACCAGTCATTTGGGATATAATTAACTATAAGGGTTTGCCTTTATAGGGAACTTAGAACTCAGATAAAATAAATCCTACCTAATTTTTATATTAGATAGGGGAACTTTTCGGTCGCACATAAAGGTTCGCAGGACAAACGGATGTCATAAACCTTCTAGTTTGTACGACTTGATTCACCGCAGCGGTATCGGGCATGATTATGCAAACTATTGCGTAAAAGAGATCTATTCGGTCTTATTTTCCAAAAATCAGAACACCACTATTTTCACAATAAAAAATGACGGTACCTTTTATATTAAATTAAATTTAAAAAAATTATTTTTCGAATCGAAAAAGCTGGCTGACACTAGCTTCATCGCCTTTGTATGCCTTGATAGTCGGCATTCAAGAACCTTGAGAACGTACGAACTCGTGGCCATAATCGTCGCTGCTCTCGTTCTTCCCAAGGCCTCCTCATCATCTTTGCCTCCCTCCCTCCTTCCTCCCTCTCTTGTCTTCTCTTAAAGCTCAATTCACCTCCTATGAAGTGTAATGTTAGCGTTATAGAAAAAAAATTAAAAGCAGGGAAAATCATAGGGTTGGGGTTAAGGTTAGGGCATTTTATTGGGTAAATGAATGAGATTATCTAAATTTTAAATTTAGGATTAGGGAAAACAAATTATTAAAGAACTAGAGTTTGTCGAATACAAATTGACATCGGTCGAAGATTACAAGACAATGTTAGAAGTTCAAGAAAGGGGTTCGAAAAGTTCTAGGATAAGAAACATGGGAAGATGATGGCGGTGATAGAGAATCAGTGAAAACTGCTGTTGGACAGCAAGAAGGAAGCTGGAAATATAGGCCAGTAGCAATTCGGGTGACATAGGAGGTTCTCGGACGTCCGGAAAGATTCACAATTTACTTCCAATCAGGTTACAAGCAAACCACCAAGAGAAATTAAATGATACAAAACACCGACAAACAAAAAAAATAAAAAATAAAAAAATCAATCTCCAATGCATAAACCTAATCAATGAGTGTCCTAAACAGAAGTTCACAACATATTTAAATGTCCAAAAGTTAAAGAAATCATAATTAAAAACTAAATTAGGTAAAATTGGGATCCAAAATGAGACGACGAACCCCATGGAGGCTAGAAAAGTGAACTTGGTCTGCCTGGTAGGCAAAAAACATCTTCACTCTTCTAGGTGACCAATACAGCTAATATTAACTTGTATAAAACCAAAAGTGTAGAGAGAGAGAGAGAGGGAGAAGCGTGGGCTTACTTAAAATCCCGTATCCTCCTTCCATGTACTTCAAATACCCCAAGTGCACCATTGACTAATGCAAAAGCAAAACTCTCAGATAGGTCATCACCACTGCTATCGGTGCTTGCAATCTCTACCAAACAATGAATTCCTTCTATCAGCAAGCAAGTACTAGTTTTGCAAGCAGGTTAGCAGAGCAATGGACATAATAAAATTAAAATGATATAGTACAAGAAAATAAGTAATTATATTCAGTACTCACTTGATTCGCTAAAAGATGCATTAGTAGTTGAAGTCGCAGCAGATGACTTGAAAGGAAATGAAGAGTTTGTAGAAGGTGGACGAGGTACAGTGGGCAGAGTCCACTCCATTACCGTGAATGGAAGAGCTAACGATCTAATCTACAAGATTAAATTTTTTAATGTGAGAAGCATGGAACAGCAAAAAACAATACTGATTTTGCCACATATTTACTGATAAAAGTACTGCCTATTGCTTTAAACATCCACAGAAAGAGAAATAGGAACTCAATAATTTTGGTGGCATTTCAGCGTAGGATATGAAACTAGCTTATCACAAAAATTTGAGTTTGACAAATGGCTAACAATATTCTGCTCGATTTCAGAACAAATCAATTTTTAAGGTGATAACTTATGCCCATAGAGCACCGTTGTCATGGATCTAGTTTGTTGGCATGATTCAATATTGCTTACAGACGTGAATTGTAAATAATAGCGGGTTAAACTTAGTTAAATTGGATAAATGAAATGCGTAATCATTTGATCAATTGCTTTAACTTAATCAACATTATTGAATCATATTTTGGTCCAAAGAAAAAAAATATGTATTTTTTAATGTAAGCTCTTGAACAATTTTTCATGCCACATACAGCTCGATTTATATAGCCATTTAAAAATTAAAAGAAAAATAGCCTTTATTTCCATCATCAGCAGCCTCATGCTAGAGCCTTTGAAAATAAAAAGCCCCCAAGACGTATTAGCTTTTCTAGGTAAATTTACAACCTTGAAGGGGGTGAAATAAGCATAAGTTTCCAAGAACTAGGTTCCGACTGTAAGTAAAATTTAAGACGATGTCCCAAATAAATAAACATTTCTATAAATCTATTAATGTACAGAACTATAAGATCATGATTTAACTTAGCAAAGCATACGCTGTTCACAAATTTGATGGCTGATAGCTAGCATTCTTCAGGCAATTGATATTAGCTCTACAGTTTTCTACCTCTCAGAGAAAGCTACATCTATTTCATTGGTATTTGATAAGACAAGGATAAAATCCTGGGACCACCTCAACCTGCCAACACACCAAGCACAAACTCTAAAAACCATACACTAGAAACTCGGCTGCCGAACCAGGTCAGTCAATAAGTCAGCTAAAAATCAATAATTGTCCCAAAAAATTTTTTGATTTTTGTATGTGGTCAAGAGTATAACATTTCTCCAATTTAGCCCTCGGAACATGCAAAACTAATGCAAATTTGTCTACAAGGGAATAAATTGGGATTAATACTGTATAGTTAAGGACTAAATTACGATAAATCTTCCATCACAATTTATGCTTGGATCAATTTTATATAACTAAGGGACAAAATTGAAGAATGTGATACTTCAAGATTTCAAGATTTTAGATGTTCATGAAATTTATGCATGGATCAATTTTATATAAATAAGGGACATAATTGAAGAAATCTGAATACTTCAATATTTCAAGATTTGGGATGTTTATGAAGAAGCTAATTATATGTGAGATATAAAAATAAATAATATAAAATAAGTGGTAAAAGTTGTACATGGAGAATCGAAGGAATAGTTTTTATAGATAAAAATAATTAGTGGTGGAATAATAATGTGCAAGAAAAGATAAAATATAAGAAATTTTGTTATAAAAACTAGTTTAAATGTAAATGCTTAAAGAAATGAAAAAAATATAAGGTGGCCCGTAGGGAATCAAAGAGAACAATTTTTTATGCTAAAAATTCTATTTTGTAGTGATATTTATAATAGACTAAGATACTAAAGAGAGTAAAAAATACATGTATAAGCTAACCAAACAAAGAAAAAAGAAAACTAAAGATTTAATTAAAGTAAATTGTAGTAAAAATCAGAAAGTATTTTTCTTAGAGAAAGATATTCAACATAGTTAGGTGAGCTAATTTGAAAAACATTTTAATGAAGATTTTGAAATTACTATCGACCGTAGAGATCTTAATATCGTTAATAATAATAAAATGTTTTTTTTTTTTTACCACCGCATAAGTATAAAAGAAGTTGATGAGGCCTTAAAGAAAATCAAAGGGAGAAAATCATTATGACATATGACATTCCAATCAAAGTGTGAAAATATTTACTAGATTTGGGAATTTCATGGCTTACTAAGCTCTTCAAAAACTAAAAAGATGCCCGAGGAGTTGAGGAAGAGTATTTTGGTCCAAATTTTTAAGAATAAAGAGTATGCACAGGAGAGTGTAAATTATAGAGGAATTAAGTTGATGTGTCATACTCTTAAAAAACTAATATTAGTTTAAAAACTAAAATGAAGCGTGAGAAGTGAAGAAAGAGTATTTTGGTTCACATTATTAAGAACAAAAGGGATGCACAAGAGTATGCAAATTATAGAGGAACTAAGTAGATTTGTCATACTTTAAAATTATGAGAGAGGATAGTTGAACGTAGGTTAAGATGTGATACAAAGATTTCTCATATTCAGTTAGGATCTATGTCGAGCAGGTCTACCATGCAAGGAGAAGTACATAAAGAGTAAGGAGGATCTACATATGATTTTTATTGATTTAGCAAAAGTCCTTTAGAGATTTCTAGAGAAGAAAGATGTTGATATAACTTATATTCAAGTCAATAAATATATGTATAATATAGTTGTTACTTTTGTTCAAACAGAAGGAAGATTGACCATGTATTTTCCTATTTCAGTTGGATTACATCTGTGATATGCTTTAAACCCATATCTTTTTGCTTCAGTTATGATGCTTTTATTGGACATTCACACGAGGATGTACCTTGGTGCATGCTTTTTGTTAATGATATTCTTCTATTGAATAAGACTAGAAAAAGAGTTCACGAAATACTTGAATTATGGAGGTCTACTTTAGAGTCTAAAGACCTTCGTTTTAGTAGGATATTAAACTGAATACATGGAATGTAATTTTAGTATTAGTAGATCTAGTGACAGAGTTGTAATAATAGGCGATCAAATTACTAAAATAAGTGAACATTTTAGATATCTCGGTTCTATTGTTCAAAGCGATGGTGATCTTGATGAGGATGTTATTAGTAGAATTCAAGTTGGATGGTTGAAGACGAGAAATGCATTGGTCTTATTCAGTGATAGAAAAATACCGCTTAGACTTAAAGAAGAGTTTTAGAAGATGTCAGTTAGACCTGTAATGCTTTATGCAAAATGTCGGCCTATAAGAGAGAAGCATAAAACTAAGTTGAGTGTTGCTGAGATAAGAATGCTTAGGCGGATGAGTGGCTTGACACTTAGAGATAAAACGTGAAAAGAATGTATTCGTGAAAGGGTTGGTGCAGCTCCAATGACATACAAAATTAAAAAGAGTCATCTTAGATGGTTTAGTTACATTAAATGTCAACCGTCTGAAGATCTGGTTAGGTGAGTCGATATTTTAGATTCGACTTGTGTTAAGAAAGACAGAGATAGACCAAAAAAGACTTGGGCATATTGTATAAAAAATGATCTTAATCTATTAGAATTAAACAAAAATATGACACTCAATAGGACGCAATGGATAAAAAAGTTTCATGTAGCCGACCCCACTTAGTGGAATAAATGTTTGTTATTGTTGTTATTGTTGTTGTTGCATACGAAATGGCGAGACTATTTTGAGATTAAATCTTATCAATAATCGACAGAGCCTCGGAGCAGTCTAACGTCAGGCAGAAACCTACTTTTAAACAAATTTATACATGTGTTATAAAAAGCTTTTAACACATGTAAAGTTTTTTTATGGTGGCTACGGTTATGGAGCGATTAATGAAGAATGTAGAGCCATTTTAGATTTTGCTTTAGCGTATGATATGATTATTACTAATATTTTATTCAAGAAAAGAGATGAGCGATCTTATTACTTATAAGAATGGATCTAATAAAACTCAAATTGATTATTTTCTTATGAGAAGAAGAGATCGTCGAGATTGTAAGGATTGTAAGGTTATTCCAAGTGAGCGATTAAGTACCTAACATCGATTATTAGTTTTAGATTTTAAGATGAAGAGTTGTAAAATAAAGAATACTTAGGATTTAACATCGTAGAATAAGATGTGGGCACCTAAAAGACACAAATAACATTATTTTTATGAGTAAAATTCAAGATTTAAATATTTGGGATGTTCATGAAGACGCGAATGTTATGTGGGAAAAATTAACTAATACTATTAAACAAGTGGATAAACATGTACTTGGAGAATCAAAAGAAAAAGTTTTTATAAATAAAAATAGTTGGTGGTGGAATAATAATGTGCAAGAAAACATAAAATATAAGAAGTTATGTTATAAAAATTGGTTTAAATGTAAAAGCGTAAAGAACTAGGAAAAATATAAAACGGCCCGCAGGGAGTGTAAAAGAATAATCTGTGACGCTAAAAATTCTGCTTTTAGTGATCTTTATAACATGTTAGATACAAAGGAAGGTGAAAAATATATGTATAAACTAGCCAAACAAAGAGAAAAGAAAAGTAAAGATTTAACTCAAGTAAAGTGTATTAAAGATGAAAATCAAAAAGTGTTTTTCTTAGGAAAAGATATTCAACATAGGTGGGTGAGTTATTTTGAAAAACTTTTTAAAGATGATGCTGAAAGTACGATTGACCTTAGTGATCTTAATATCATTAATAATAATAAAACTTTTCATTTTTACCGTCGCATTAGTAAAAAAAGATGTTGATGAGGCTTTAAAGAAAACCAAGGGGAAAGTCCGTAGGACTCGATGATATCCCGATTGAAGTGTGGAAATGTTTAGGTGATTTTGGGGTTTCCGGCTTACTAAACTTTTTAATATTATTTTAAAAACTAAAAAGATGCCCGAGGAGTGGAGAAAGAGCATTTTGGTCCCCATTTTTAAGAATAAAGGAGATGCACGAGAGTGTGCAAATTATAGAGGAATTAAATTGATGTGTCATACTTTAAAATTATGGGAGAGGGTAATTGAATATAGGTTAAGACGTATTACGAAGATTTCTCATAATCAATTTGAATTTATGCCGGGCAGGTCTACCATGGAAGCTATACATTTATTGAGAGATTTGATTGAGAAGTACAGGCATAATAAGGAGAATCTACATTTGATTTTTATTGATTTAGAAAAAGCTTACGATAAGGTTCCTAGAGATGTTCTTTGGAGAGTCCTTGAGAAGAAAGGTGTTGATATGACTTATATTCAAGTCATTAAAGATATGTATGTTAGAGTACGTTACATGTGTTCGAACCGAAGGAGGATTGACCAAGTATTTTACTATTTATGTTGGTTTACATCAAGGATCGGCTTTAAGCCCATATCTTTTGCTTTATTTATGGATGGTCTTACTAGGCATTTACAAGAGGATGTACCTTGGTGTATGCTTTTTGTCGATGATATCCTCCTTGTGGATAACACAAGAGAAAAAGTCCAGGAAAAACTTGAATTATGGAGGTCTACATTGGAGTCTAAAAGTCTTCGTTTGAGTAAAACTAAAACTGAATACATGGAATGTAATTTTAGTAATAGTAGGTCTAGTGACAGCAGTGTAACTTTGGGTGATCAAATTATTAAAAGGTGTGAACGATTTAGATATCTCGGGTCTATTGTTCAAAGCGATGGTGATATAGATGGGGATGTTAATAGTAGAATTCAGAGTTGGTTGGTTGAAGTGGAGGAATGCGTCCGGCCTATCGTGTGATAGAAAAGTACCGCTTAGACTCGAAAGGAAAATTTTATAAGATGGTGGTGAGACCTTCGATGCTCTATGGTGTTGAATGTTGGCCTTTAAAGGAGAAGCATAATGTTAAGTTAAGTGTTGCTTGAGATGAGAATGATTAGGTGGATGAGTGGCTTTACACTTAGAGACAAAATGCGAAATGAATATATCCGTAAAAGGGTTGGAGTTGCACTAGTGACGGATAAAATTAGAGAGAGTCGCCTTAAATGGTTTGGTCACATTAAACGTCGACCACCTGATGATCCGATTAGGAGAGTAGATGTTTTAAATACAACTTATGTTAAGAAAGGCGAGAGATGAGACCTAGGAAAACTTGGGCTTATTGCATAAAAAATGATCTTAATTTATTAGAATTAAACGAAAATTTGACACTAAATAGGACGCAATGGAGAAAAAGGATTCATGTAGCCGACCCCAATTAGTGGGATTAAGGCTTTGTTGTTGTTGTTGTTATAAAAAGCTTTTAAAGCATTAAATATAACGCCAAACACACTTTAATAGCTAAAGTCCATCACTCTCTGCCAAGGAAAGACATAAAGGTTGAATTATAGTAACTAGTATTATCAAACCTGAACTAACCTGTCCAATTTTAAATTCAGATCGACATGTTCACAATAACCAGAGTAACACTCATAGATAATAGAGCTTCACATGCTCTTACAGTTAAAAGGCATGGTTAGTTTATGATTTATTTATTGCAGAAATTTCAACTAGCTGCACTGGAAAAAAGTACAAAATTAACTTTTGAATAACAATAGTATGCATAGCTACCATCCAGCTGAAATAATATTAATAATATCATTAATATTAATAACATTAGAGCAAACCATGATAGGAGTCTTCGTCATAGCCCATACTTCAACAGGAGCATCACGAAACAATATGAGAAGATACCTGCAAACAATCATTGAAGTCATCTAATAGAAAGAAAAATAGCATCTAGGACAAGTTCATATGATTATTAGTGATAAATTATCTGGTAAAGGCACGACAAGACATGAATCAATGCAGTATTTGGAATATTTAAGCTTTAGTTTGTCAAAAAATAAAATAAAAGTTCACTTTTTGTTAGCAATATTCTTTTTGTTAGTAGCAATCGTTCCCTTCCCATCTTGCTTTAAATTTAAATTATTTTGCACTTATCCATTTAAATGGTAATCGAGCTTTTCTCTAAAGATTTATCATGTAACCCTATATTCAAAAAAGAGGAATATGAGATTATGTATTTATTATCTTGAATTGAATAATAAAACAATCCCCTCTTGTCTTCTCTCCTCGCACATCTCCAATAGTTCTATCACCTCACTAAAATTCCTCAAAGTCAAAACCTTTTCATTGCTTCTTCCCTATGACCGACTTAATACCTCCTTTTCTTCTCCCTTTCACTATCACCCTCTTTATCAATCATCTCACAAATAAGAATCGAATCAAAGAAGAATCAAGCAATCTAAAAACAATTGAGAGATGGAAGGAATTAAGACCATGAAGATCCATTAACATTTAAAAAATTAGCGGTAGTGGCAAGATATTTTTAATAAATTATTACTATAAAATGTGTAATTAAAATACCTCACGTCAATATTTTCTATAATAATAAGGAATAATATCAAGTGCATCACATAAATACTTGAGATCAACAAAAAGAGCAAAGGTTTAGTTACAATTATTTTTCAATGTTGCATCTGCTTTGATTATTGGCGGAGCAATCAATTTTCAATGATTTAAAAATGTGTTGAGGTGTATAGGAGGCATGTGTGTCTGACAAATATCCAAAGCTTTATGAGGGGATTGCAATTCATCGGAGCAATTTAATTTTCATATCAACCTAAATTCTGAAGGTACTAATTCGCGAATCCAAGCATTATCACCTACCCTCTTTACCCATGCGACCACCTCTCCTTCCATCCTTCTCTCAAGAAAACAAAATTCCTACATGTCCCACCAAAACCTAGCATTCTCTCTCTAAATCCTTCCCACTCAAACTCATATATCATCAATGTCTCTCTACACTTCACCCCACTAGACACAACACTTAAATGATTCTCCCACAAAAGCTTTAATTGCCCGCACAATACTTTTATGAGTCACCATTTGACACTTTAAATATAAGCCTAATGATAACAGCCATAATAATGTGAACTATTCAAATCAATATCAGTATTATAGGCATCATCAATAATATTCTACCTATCAACATACCACCTCTTCATATGATATGAAATCATCTCATGCATTGAAAGAAATCCTTATGAAGAATCCTAGCATCCATGCCATGACCTATATAGACATTAACATTATCCGTACATGTCATAAGATAACGATAAGCATAATCACCTCATTAAATCCAAAACCACATCAAATTTAAAACAAGCCAAATTAAAGTCTGGAAGTTTGGAAACCGATTCCTAACCCAAAAATGTTCAAAAACCTTCATCAAATACACTAGTTAAGACATAGGCAACAACTCTACCAGTTCAGAAAGTGCAAAATAGAAAAAACAGTCTCTTGATTATTTATATGGTGGCATTTAATCTCTAAGCCTATCAACACCAAATTAGTCCTCATACTTAATTTAATAAGGGCTGAAATATTCAAAGAGTCGAGAAAATATATCAGCCCATAGGAAAAGAAGCAAGGGACAAAATTAACACATTTATAGACTCTGAAACTAAAATTGCCTACCAGCAAAAAGTCAAGCGATCATTTTGACAATTTTATTGTTGAAAATATGCATAAATTTTTTATTAGACCTCTTGTAGGTTGGCTGACGTCAAGTATATGTCTCTATTATTGATGACCTAGATTTTGGAGATGAGCTACTGCTTGGCCTTGATTCTAAGTTTGGGCCTAAGATTGCCACTGAAGTTGAATTTGACATCAGGCTCAAGCCCATTGTTAAACCGGAATCTGAGATGCCTATAATTATTGTTGAAATTCACAAGCATCTGGATATGAAGCTATAGGTTGTTTCATAATTCATGTATTGATGATAGCCTCATCGTTATTGTACAATGACGGAGAAAATTGTATTCTCTTATTTCTCAATATTCAAAATACAACTCTTCTCCTAATTATATAAGAAATGACCAAGGCAAAGTTAATCATGTCTATTACAACTTACCTAAGAAAAAACAAACAAAGAAGGAAATACATTAAACATAATAAAGAAAACAATAAAAAAAAATAAAAACTTAAATAGGAAACTAGGAATCCCACATTCCCCCTCAAGTTAGGTCATAGATGTTGTAAAGACCAAGCTTAGCATTCAAATCAGTGAAGCTGCCTAGAGATAGAGATTTAGTAAAGACATCAACGACTTGAAGATGAATTGGAATGTAGATTAGTTGAATAATGCCTCCATTGACCTTCTGAGAGAAAACGTTTATCAATCTCAACATGCTTGGTCATGTCATTATGCAAAAGAACCTTTGCAATACTAATGGCGGCTTGGCTATCACAGAATATCTTTATGAGATTAATCGTGAAATATCCCAACTCATTTAGTAACCTTTGGATCCACATTCCTTCAAAGATTCCTAAAGCAAGTGTCGGATACTCAGACTTTGCACTACTTCTAAAGACCGCCATTTGCTTCTTGTTCCTTCATGTGACAAAAATTTCCCATGCATAGAAACAAAACCCAAAAGTGGATCTTTTATCCGCCAGTTCTCCTGCCCAATTAGCATCAGCGTAAACCTCTACTCCTAGTTGTCTGATTTCATAAACAATAACCCTCTGACACGAGCCTTCTTAAGAAATCTCAACATTAAGTAAATTATCTCTAGATGTTATTCATTTGGATTGTTTATATGTGGAATCATAGTGCCGATAGAGTAAGCGATATCAAGTCTAGTGACTGACAGGTATATAAGCATACTCACCAATCTCTGATATCTACCTTTTCTTCAGTGGTGTCCTCCCCCCCACCCCCCACCCACCCGAATGTAACTTTTTTATTAAAATCCACAGGAGTTTTAATAGATTCGCATTCCAACATTCCTTTTTTCTTTTAGTAGGTCTAAAATGTACTTTTTTTGGGTTAACATAATTCTCAACTTGGACCTGGTCACCTCCATGCCCAACAAGAATCTCATCGGTTCTAGATCTTTAATTTTAAATTTAGTGGCAAGAACATATTCAATCTTTTCAATCTCCTTTTCATCATCATCTATTACGAGCACAGAGCATAACGACAAGATCATTGGGCACGAAAACCTCTACACACGACAAGCCTTTATATCCCTCTTACCTAAGCCACTCCCTTCCTAAACCACAAAGTTCCAGAAACCGAAGGTGTCATCCTTTTGTTTGTACTCTCACACGAACCCAACCGAGCAGATCTCTTCTTAGCATCTACTCCCTATCGATTGCTGCACGCTTCACCCTTGACCTAATTCAAGCCGATCCAACCTCCAAACACGTGTCACTCTCGTTCACGCGACCCAACTCCCACCAATGCTCATTGTTCCACTCATATTGCTCTTTGTTTGAAAAGCTCCACGCAAAATTGCAACTGTACTCCCTGCTCAACAAATTTCACACACCTGTAAACCAAAGAGCCATCTGCTTTCCATGCTCGTTGGCCCCTCATCTTCGTCCTACATCCAAACTAAACACCTAAATATGGGAACAAAGTGACATGCAAAAAAAATGCAACGCCATGAAAACATTCCTTGAGCCCTAAATGGGACAAAGTGCTATAATGTAAGAGCCAACATTTGAATACAAGGGCCTCCTCATGAATCCTATATACCTGGTCGATTATTCTATTTAAGATCATTGTTTAGTTGCTTAAGTGGGAAGATTGTGAAATCTCCCAAGTAAAATGAAGCTAAACTCTTAAACATTGAGGCGCATTTTGGTATAACAATTGAAAATTCATCAAAATTTCCAAATTAAGTGTGCTCAATTGGGAGCACTCTCAAGATGGATGACCTCCTTGAAAGTTACACCACTGGAACAAAACTTTGTGTCCAATAGGCTGAAGCGAACAATATCTCGATGGATAAGAGTTCAGGCAGTTACATCTCTCCTCGTCAAAACTCTCACAAAAAAATTTTGAATATAAGAAAAATCAAACAATCCTAGAATAATGAGAGATGGAAGGAAGAATAAAGATCTTAAAGATTGATAAAAAAACAGCAGTTAAAAAATGTTGATTATAACCAACTTGGTTTTTTTTTTTCATGTGATCTATAAAAGAAGGATGCTTTTTGCATTTTAAATACAAAATATCAAATGAAAATCTACCTAGACAATCATTCAAATAGTATGCCAACTCGCTTAATCCCCAAAAACAACTTATAGGAGAAATTTCAGACATGCCTTAAAAGAAAGCGAGACTAAATAATTCAGGTCAATCAATGTTAAATTCGTATAAACAGAATCATTCAAGATGTATCCCCCTTTTTTTTTCTTGGCCGTAACATCAGTGATTACCAATAATGTCAAAAACAATTTGAGGAACATTGAATTATTCAAGGGAGAAAATCACAAGTTGGAAGCACTTTAATTAAATATCCGATGAAGAATTTCAACCAAAGCAAAGAACCTAAGCTTATGTTTCATCATGCCAAAATAAATAATGAAGTTGAGAATTTTTTCAAGGAAAACTCATTTTATTTCATGAAATTTTATTCTATAGGGCTGCCTGATTAGAGAGAGATTTACATCCCTTTGATTTTATCATGACAAGCAATAAAAACTAACTTTGTAAAACTACAATGCACAGTATTAGTACAAGAGGCTTTTGATTCATACCCACTATACAGGAAAACTAATAGACCGTCTTAAAAGTAAAGTCAGTTGATATGATAGATAAGGAGAATCAATCAAAACATAAATAGGAACATTAAGGCCAAAACACAAATCACCAAGCACAAATGCCAACCTTCCCGATGAAGAAGCCTTCAAAGCCCTTATAGGAGCACGCTCTGGCTTATGGTGGACTCGAAATGCACGATTAAGTCCACTCCTAAGGCACGTAACAGCCAGTTTATTAACATAACCACCTGTTCTGTCATTTGCCTGGATTCAAGATACATATCAGGAGCAACAAATAGAATATGCATATTGAACATAATCATGCCTGCAGTATCATGCAAGTGCCAGTAGGTTCTACTTGACAAGTGAGCAGTAAATCAAAAATTTTGTAGGAAGAAAATGCATATATCTATATTTAAAGATATAAAGACAACATTACGTTGGTACTTAATGTGAAAAGAAAATTATTGGTTGAAAGATGTGAACCTGGAACATCAGAGAATTATCATATCTTGTGAGATAGTATCACAACCACTTGAACATTAGGACACAGCTGACCAGAAAGTTCCAGCATTTGGAGACTGACAGTTATGAAATTTCTCAGTGCCGCTTGAATGTCTCTTGGATATTTGAAACACACGAACAATGCATTTTGATCCAAACAATGCCAATTAGATTAGGTAATATCTCAAATCCATTTTACATTGTATCAACTCTCTCATTCCTCCAACAAATCAGTAGTAATATCTCTTACTTAACAGATTTCGCAGCTTTGGGTCAATTATGGTGATTAGTTAAAAAGATTTGGTCACAACGTATTCTATTTATAAACGTAGGTATGACACATATGGTAGCTCTCGCATAATGAAAATACTGTAGATGTTACCATCAATCCAGATTGTCACCAATAGAAATAGAGACCTATAAGCATCACATGAGAGAGAGAGAGAGAGAGAGAAGTGAGAGTCAAGAAGAAGGAATAGATTTGGAAGAAAGAAAGCAAGCAAGTAAAGGGGCAAAACTAGGTGACTGCGTCGAAAAGATTGCAAGCAGACGAAGCAGCAAGCGGGCCGTGTGGTCAAGCAAGCAGGAGGAGTTGAAAACTAATTTATTTTCTTTCTTCTATCCGGCTTGCTAATGTAAACTTAATACTTATCTCTAAGTTTCATTTTATCCTGCAAGAAAGCAATTTGATTCGAAATTAGTGCTAGAGTTCAAAAGGTAATCAACATTAAATATTAACCAAAGGTGAAGAAAATCTCATTTCAACTTGCAATTACTCCTAACTCTATGAAAACAAAACCCTAGGATAAGGTTTAAAAGAGGTTTAAGACAAAACACTGTTTTTAATATATTGGTAGGATCAAAGTAATTAAATTATAGGTTTCAAAATAACACGTGTCGGGACATTTATAATTATACTTTTTCCCTTTAAACAATTTAATGCATTTAAACTTCAATGGTTTCTTTAGAATGTTTTAGATATAGAGGTCAGAAATTATATTAAAAATTAGTGAAAATAGATACACAACCAATAAATTCTGTAATATAGTACATACATAAGACTATCAGAACTTAAGATATGGTAAATCTATAAAATCTTCATGTTTAAATGTACATGTTCAATCATTAACTATTCAGAAAGTATCTTGGTCAAGATTAACATAGTGATTATAAAGGGGTTATTTGGGGAAGCTGCAGTTGTTTAAAGCAGCAGCTTCACAAGCTACTGCAGAAAAGTTATTTAAAAAATTGTGATGGCTATTACGAAAAAAAAAATTAGAAAAGTCAAATGCAGCTTTCTAACAACCACCGTACTTAGCAAGATCTGGTGGCAAAACAAAATTTTCAACTGCAATTTTTTTAAAGAGAAAGCGAAATGAAGTTTTGTCAAACAGAAAAAACTATGGTGCGACATCGCACTACCACCACACAGCTTCCCCAAAACGAACCCTGAGAGTGGGTATGTTTAGGCTTTCCAAACTGGCTTCTGAACTGAACCGGCTTTCTGTGTCATTTGATTCACGTGGTTTGCTATCGCGGTTTCGAACAGGGGTGGTGGCGCTTCTATTATTCGCGACAATGGATCTGTTGTTGTGTCCCTCATTCATAAGTTAAAAATTATCGCGTTGCCCAGCCGTGAACTAGCCGACCGCAAACGAGAAAAGTGTAGCCTCCTCCATTTGCGATTCAGATTCCTCTCCTCCATTCGATTTGCCCTTTCCGCCTTCTCATGAAGGAACGCAAGGACCGCTACGATCGCAGCGAGCCCTTATCCATCCACGCTCATATCTCCGCCTCCGCGAGATAGCCCTACTCCCGTTTGTCTGGCCTAAAGGTGTGATTTATCAAACTTTTGTCGAACCTCCTCTAGTTTCTTCAAATTGAGATGAAAATACATAAGAATCGAGAGGCATATATGTAAATCTTCCTTCTTCTTTAATTACTTTTTGATTCCACTACACGGAGTTCACATGAATGTCATGAGCTTTGTTCTTCTTCAGATAATTTGTCTGCTCCTCCATCAACCTGTAAATTGAGATGGCGAGAATAGAACGGAATTTGGTGGCATTCATGTTCTATAAAGAGCATTTACATAGATACCGCCCAATCCAATATATTTACATAAGTAAATATTGTATAATTTGTGGGATCCTAATTTCTATTGCAATCTAAAATATATAAATTATGTCATCCATGAACATAAGTTATGTTTAATATACTAATTCCTCCAAGGTTTTAATAAAATAGACGAAAACACTTTCCGATCCGATGATATCAAATTTTTATTCATGTTGGTTGATCAAAGCAGCCCAATTTTTATTTTTTTATGTGGAATTATGTTATTTATGTGCATGTCTCTTAACATTTACATGCTCTCCTTTGAGTTGCTTGATTAGCATAGTTGTCATATATTTTATGTGTTTCCCCTTCCGCAATATTTCATCACTAGACAACTTTATGCTTAATTTTCGATACGTGCTTGGAAATTTATACTTCTTGTTGTCACATGTGCAAATTTATACTTCTTGGAAGATCTTCATGCAGACAACCAGAACTCTGAAATTTTGTTGTACATTTACTTGTGTAAGTCGTAGGCAAGGCCAGCAATGCTTTATAATGCAAGGATTGCAATGCTTTCTTCTCTATCTAGTTAAGGAACAGTTCAGATGGCAGTTGGGAACCAATGTGAGGCCTATGCTGATGCATCTGTTTTATATCCTGCAGATTTGTTGGTAAGCCCTGGAATGCTTTTTAGAGCAGTTACAATGTTTTACATATATAACACCTAAAATTTCACTTTTATATCCTGCAGATTTGTTGGCAAGGCCAGTAATGCTTATGTCTTGAGGCAAATATGTATTTGCAAGCATATAAGCGGTATCTGCATAAATGGCATCAGCAAGTTTGAACAACATAGATTGTTTCGTAATGAATATATCTGGGAAAATATGAATTATGTTTAGGCCATTTCATATAATGCATATAACCATATGAGCGGTATCTGCAAAATTTGTTTTACATTTAATTTTGTAATGCATATATCTGCTATTTTGAATGTTTCAACTGTAAATGCAAGCTTCAAAGTCATGAATGACTATTAGAGGCTGTTTTGCTGCTAGCTAGAATTTAACCAAAATATAATTTAGTAGATCCTGTACATCCCGATTATGAAGTCCCTTCTGTGTCACCTGGATTGCTACTCAGTAATCTATGGGTATGCTGTTTTGGTGGAAAAGCCACCTATGACCTTAGATGGGATACTCAGTTATCTGAAGTGTAGTTCCTTATAGTTTTCAGAGCAATAATTTGTTGCTTAAGAGTTATCCATTGTTTCAGAAGGGATGGTGGTAAGCAGACCATGGATCCTATAGAATGGAGGGAGTTTTTCTTTATACTTAGATTCTGATTGCGATGGGGAGCATGACTCTCTTGGCTAAATTTGACTAATTTCGCTATTTGAGCTTAAGCTTATGCTCGAGTTGTTTCACAGTTTTAGTAAGGTGTTTTTTACAATGAACTTTATGACATTATCCTTCAATCATGAGCTGTTACTTCATTCTTTGATTTGTAAAATGAATAAAATTACTAGTTATCACTGATATGAGTTTTTTGCAAATATTTTAATTCATTTTTAGTGCTTCTTTTACTAGTATTGAAATTGGTAATTACCAATGATATGCAATGTTGGCGAAAAGATTTTGTATTGATGCAACATGTTGTGCAATCATTATCATAGGGATTTGTTCCTTTACCATCTAAAAAGCATTGTATCACTTTTGAAAAAACAGTGCCATTTTCTTTATCTTTTTGAAGAGGCTCCTTTTTTTTATTTTTCGTATGCTAGTAAATGATACCATTCCTGTTCTTATAAAGGTTGAGGACTTTTCATTTGTGCATTCTCTACTTTCTTTCAGCAGAGGGTAAACGAGGCAGAAATGTTGCATCATTCTGAAAAGTTTGCTTGGTATTTTAATTCGGCCTTTAGTCATCTCTTTGGATCCGGTATGTATTTTGATGCATTTATTTTAAAAGAGATCGGCATTCAAACCAGCTCAACTATTTACTTGCTATTTGAATTTTCTTCTATGGGCATTCAACCCACAATAGTTCAAATTTCTACTGATCTTTTCCTTTCGACCGGGTTGTCGGTTGAGCTATGATATTCTCCAACCATTACACTAAAATTCAATTATAGTTGTAAATATTTTTTGTGCTAAAATATTTACAGTATTTGGAAGTTATTTTAAGGTCTTTTTCATCAAATAAGTACTGAGCTCAATTTTTTTCTTTTTGAGTTTCTTCTTGTGCTTCTTTATTGTTGTGGCCCTATTTCTGGTAGTTGTTTTGTTTCTTACTTTTTTGTGGTTAACTTGGATTTTTTTGTTGGTTTCTTTTTTTAGTTTCTTCGGTTATGACGAGTCATTTGACCCAAAGGCTCTTTTGGTTTCTTTTTTGTATTCGAAACAAAATTTGTTATTTTCGTCTTAATCATTATTGTGTAGGATTGTACTATCAAAAATAAGCTCAAGCAATTGAACAATCGCTAAGGGGACCAAGCATCGATTGGTTTTCTGTGATTACAATCTATTGTGTGTCATTTTCACCGCTTAGAAAAAAGACAAAGTAGGAATAAAATTTTACAGATGTCCGCAAAATTTAACAAATAGATATTATAAATTTTTCCAGTGAGTTGATGAACCAAGAGATGCGCTACAGGAGCAAGCTGACAAAAAGATATATGAAGTTGAAGATACAGTGAAAAATGATGTTAGAGACTTGAAGTTCCTTGTGAATACTTTGCTTCTATTTGAGTTTGTGATGGTAGAATTGTTTTTATTGTTGTTAGCGTTGCATTTATTTTGATTATGTAGTTTCGATCTGTAGAACAAACTGTTTTGTAAGCAAACTTGTTTTTTTAGACCATTCGATCTATTAAAATTTCTTGAGATTGGGTTGTTGTTGGAAGACATAACTTGATGATTTCTTTTGATTAAGTTAATGTTCACATCGACTTGTTATGTTGTTATGAATGAAAATAACATGATAAATTGTCAAAGATTTTGTTTCGTATGAAGCACTTTCAGAACAATGTTTTCCAAACAATTTAAATTGAACTGTATTTATATACTTAGGGGCATTATAGTCATTATGTCAACAGACAGCACTTTTAGAACTGTGTTTTCCAAACAAACCAACCGCTTTTGAAACAGCATCTTCTGAACTGCAATTTTTCAACAGCAGCTTCTTAAATCAGATTTTCTACAACTATAGTCGAAACATACGCACCCTAAATTTGCATTTCACCACTCCATCTATTAATCAAACCAATGCAAAAAATTTAAACTAATAATCATCTTTTTATATTTTGAAATAAATTTTCTATTTGAATTAATCATAATAAATGGAGTACTTTTCATACTCAAAAGATACATTACATATAAGAATTTAAACAAGGAATAAAGGATTTTGAAATATATAACATGAAGTTATACATACAAGTTAGTAAAGTCAAGTCTAAGGAATGATCACCCTTTAACAACATAAGAAAATACTAATAGAGGTTTTTTGGCAATTTAAATAAAATGAGAAAGTTGTACATAACAAGTAAGATATCAATGTTAAGATGTGCAAAGCTATCAGGGAATTCAACTGATTGTATACTTAAATATTATGATTGCTTTACAAGAGTTGATTAAGGATGAAATGATATTGAAGTTGAGGCATTAAATTGAAGAAATTAAGATGAGTAATTATATTTCTAAATTGAAATATTGTTTCATTTACCCGAGATTTATAGCATTTAATTGATACAATTATGATTTTTTTTCATTTTTATACATGAGATGATTTGCATTTCTAAATTGAAATGTTGTTTCATTTTCCCTAGATATATAGCATTTAATTGATACAATTATGTTTTTTTTTCCATTTTTATACATGAAATGATTTACTTCTATCAAACCATGATTGTAAATAGTTACCATGATTTATATACCTGCATTAATATTCCTGCACTAAGATAACTTTATCTTTTTACCTCAAAAAATAGTATAAGTATACCAATGCCCTACTTTGCCGACAGAAGAAGTATTGACTAGGCGTGAGTTAGCACTTTTTCATCTCAGAAAATTATAAGCATGAGCTATGCTCTGTCGTGACAATCAAGAAAGCATTAAATAGAGGCAAGTTAGGTTTTCAATAGTCGTCATGAAACAGAAAAATTAGCACAAAATATAAGTTATATGACAAACTCTTAATGGCAAGATAAGTATATAATTGTGAAAAAGAAATTTATCCATTAAGAAATGCTACAATCATATTAATCATATTATTTATGAAATGAAAAACCCAAACCTACAATTTCTTTAAAGCTTAAACATGATGACTGGTATGCATGTTACTTCTCTTTATGTTGAGTTAATGTGATTTACACGTATGACATATCGATATATATGTGTGTGTGTGCGCGCGCGCGCGCGTGTGTGTGTGTATAAAGATTGGTCGGAGGCTCTGATACGAGCCCCGAACCAATCTCATGTGTCTAACCATTCGATCCCGCGAGGCATGTAGATGAGCTCGGCGGGCTCGAACCCATGACCCCAAGGGTCTCACGACTGACAACGCAGTTGCCAACCAAAGAATCATGGCAAGCGGCATAATGCATGCAATATATATATATATATATATATAAATATATATATATATATATATATACATACATATATATATATATATACATATATATACATGATGAAGGTTTCGGGAGCTCTAGGGTTTCGCCATGGCGATTCCCTGTGATTCTTCGGCTTCATCGTATACGTCCTGCACGACGAATTCCCTTGCCGTCTACCGGCGTCTACCGGGTCCAGCTCTCTGCTCGACCTCGCACTCTGGGAGCTCGGCTTTCCTCGGCTTCCTCGAATACGAAGTGATCCCGCACGACGACGAAGGACGGCTTACCCGCTTCTGCGTGCGTTTCTCCAGCGTCATCGGCTACTGTGCGAGAAGAAGGGGTTCGTCTCCTTTGTCTCGCGTCCCAGCACTGATCGGTTCGCGTCTTTTGACTCGGGATTTCCTTCATTGTGCTCGCAGCGAAGGTTGCGCTGCTGACTGAAGGGGCCGCTCGAACAGTCCTTTCTACCGGCGTCTGCGGAACCTGCGACTACTGGTTGACTTCGGCGACTGTGAGTTTCTTGGTTTGTGTCTGTCTTCATGGCAGCTAAGGCGTCTTATGCTGGAGCAGTGAGCAGCAACTCCCAAAAAAACTTTGATCATCTCTTTTTTCCACAAGAGTTTCATGATATTGCGGCTGGAAAAAGGCAGGGTGTTTTTATCAGGCCGATAGGTGTTAAAGATGGAAAACCTGCTGCATGGAAAATCTGCTGCTATCTTCACCACCCATGAAATGAAGTCTCTCTTATGGTATTAAGTTCACTTTAGTTGGGAAATTCCAATTTGATCACCCCAAAATGGATTTAGTTAGAAAATTTTTTGAGGATCTGAAGCTCTTTGGAGCATGGAAGTTGGGAGTGTTGGAAGACAGACATTTACTTATTAGAATACAAAAGGAAGAAGATTATGTTAGAATCTTTTCTCAACAATCTGTTTTAGTTGCTGGCACCCATATAAAGCTTATCAAATGGACTCCTGATTTTAACTCATCTAAGGAACCTCATATCGTTCCTATGTGGTTAAGCTCTCGGGACTCCCCTTTCATTTGTACCAACGAAACGCTTTATATAACATCAATCAAGCTCTTGGTACTCCTCTCAGAGTTGATTCACCTACTTTTGATATGGTCTCGTCTGGTGGTGCCAGAGTTCAAGTGGAGAGGGATTTTACTCTCCCAGATGTGGATCAAATTTAGATCACGGATGGTGCAGATGAGTTTTGGCAGGAGGTGGTGGTGGAGAACAGACCTCTTTTTGCAGCATTGCAAAATGTTTGGGCACATTAGGGACACTTGTTATAGGCTCCATCCTCCCTCAAGGAAAAGGGTTTCTGGGCCTTCTTTAGCTGCTATTGAGATTTCTCAATAAAGAGTTGATGCTACCCTGGTTCAAAAGAAGAACAGGGTAGCATCTGAGGCTGATAACGTGTTCAACAATTCAAACTCAGTTGACAAGGCTGTCGAGGAGACTCCTCAGCAGGTTGTACAAATTGCCACCCCGGTGGCTAGTTAAACGTCCAACACCGTGGTTACTGAACAAGCTGGAATTGTGACTCTTCCTCCTGTGGTGCAAACCGCCCAGGTGGCTACTATAGCTGTCGATTTTGATCGATACATCCAAAAATTTAGCATAAAAAGAAGAAATCTCCAACCTACTGCTGCATCCACCGATAAGAATCAACAGGATCTGACAACAGAAGAGGAAGAAGCGGAAGAAGAAGAAGAAGAAGATGAAGAGGATTGGCAGGTTTACACTTCTTGACGGAAGAAGTCTGGGGATACTCTGCTAGTTGATGATACCTTGGTTACTCATGGCAATGGAGTAGCACTTAAGAGCATACTCTATGGATCACCTAGAAATCGAGCGAGAGCAGCGTGATACTGGTCATAGACATTGTTATTGTTATTTATGTTCAGATCTTTGGATCCTTTTGTTAGCTTTGTATCGTAGGGGTAGGGCTTCATTTTGTGGGCCTCTCCACAAGCTTATGTAACCGTTTTTATTTCAATAAAATTGGTCATAGGGCTTTAATATATATATATATATATATATATACATGCATGCATGCATGCATACATACATACATACATACATAGGTATGTGTATATATCTACATAGATAGGCATGTGTAGATATACATACACAGGCATGTGTAGATATACATACAGATATATATGTAGATTTACATACACATACCTATCTAGATAGATATATGCACATACTTACAGATACATACATACATATACATACATATATACATACATATATACATATGTATGTATATATGTATTTTTTTTTTTTAAGAAAGAGTCGTATGGCCTATTTCATTGAAATAAAAAGGGGTACAAAACAAGTAGTATGAGAGGGCCTAAAAAAATTGAGCTCGACTCATAAGATACAAAAAATAAATAAAGCTCAAACAGAGTGATACAAAAGTTTGAATAAAAAGAAACAAGCAACTAAAGAGGACGGGGTCGCCAAGGCTTCCCCTCTACCCTTGATTCTTGTAGCGCATCCATAAATCACACTCTGAAGGGCTTCTCCATTACCAGGGGAGATCAAAATATCATCCATTAAGTTTCCAAGGGCGATAGTAACCCCAGCTTTCTTCTTCCTCCGAGAGGTATACACTTATCATTCTTCTTCAGCAGACTTGACATTCTGATCCGAAATGGGAAAGGTTGGTGTTGTGATAGGTTTCAATACTTGGGAATCTCCTACCCATTGAGCGGGTAGCACAACCAAGCTACTATTAGGCAGTAGTTCTTACTCAGTAGTAGTAGACATATTTTTCATCATCATAAAATGAGTGTTTGTTTCTTCCCTATTTTCAGACATGGTCTGATCTCCCTCTATAGTAGTGAGTACCTGAGATGGCAGTGTAGCTGCTCCAGTAGAAGAAAGCAGAGAGAAGACCTCATCCTGTCTAGCAGTGGCAACTATCTAAAGCTCCTCCAAGGATCGATCCTTCTCAACCTGTTCTGGAACAGTAGTGGGTGTCACTGACGATGAGGAAGGCGGTATACCCGTCGCAGGAATGTGCGGTTCGATAGTATTTGCATGTGGAGGTTTGAGGTTCGGATGCAAGTGGTAACACTGATGGGGAGAGTGGCCAAACATACGACAGTGGGTACAGTAAAGAGGTACATGTTCTAGTTCTGCTGGTTGCCAAAATCCCTGATGTTGTGTGTCAATCCATATCTCTCTCGGAAAAGGTAGCGTGATGTCTTGTTCTATCAGTATTCTAGCCTCAGAAGGTTGAGTCATATGCTCTGTAAGCGGGTCGTTTTGGAGTGGTGTGTCATAGATCTTTGTGAAGGTGTATAAAAGCTCTTGATCGTAAAGGTGTACCTGCAGATATGGGAAGCGCAACCAAATAGGGAAGATGGGAAGCTCGGTACGATGGTCAAAATCCACCGTCCATTTTAGCACATTTATCACCCGATTGTCGATGAGTTTCTAAGCAGGTATAATCTCGAGTCGTTCATTGGACAGAACGTCTGCCCATCAGTTATCAATCTCCAATTCATTCGTCATTGCTCAATCTGTATGTATATATATATATATATACGTATATATATATATATATATATATATATACGTATGTACATATATATATGTATATATGTATGTATATGTATATGTATATATGTATGTATGTATATATGTATGTATATGTATATGTATATATGTATGTATATGTATATGTATATATGTATGTACGTACGTAGATATATGTATGTACGTACGTAGATATATGTATGTATGTACACACAGTTGTATTATTTCATGATATATGTGAACATCTTCACGATGAATATTTTTTTTTTTAAGTTTGGGTGCTCTCTTCTATAATGAGACCTGTATGAATGTAAGGAAAGAAAAAATGGTTGTAAGTGGTTATTGTAATGTAAATTGCTTTAACATTCAATCTTTAGTCTGATTATATATTCTCGCCTCAATACTCTGATCTTCGAATATTTATTGCGTCCGGACGGCGTACGCAATGCTGCGTCCGGACGGCAATAAAAAGTCGCCACATGGATTTCTAGGTCCCACCATGGCGAATTTGAAAAAAATGCATTTTAAATTCCTTTCTGCCGACCCGATCCAACCTGAGTTGAGGCCCGCAACGGAAAAAAAATAAAATTTTCACGCTTTTCGTTCCCGCTAAAGTAGAAAGTCTTATTTTATCTCCATTATCTTTAGGATGCAGAGACTTTTTTTTTTTGTCTGACCTAGTTTGTTGTGGACCTAAAGACCTGAGGATTATTTGTCTGCTTTTGATTCTAACCTAAACCTAAAGCATGCTCCCGTTCGCACATAATATATCCGATCGAGTCGACGAGTGAGTTGGAATCTCAAAATATATTCGAGAACAAGATTTTCGAACTTTGTTTAGCTACGATGTAACATATCCTCAGGTTGGTAAAATTTGTTGTGTGCACTGTTCTATTATTGTTTCACTGTTTTTGTAGTTTTATTATGGTAGTATGCCCGTAGTTTCAAAATAGTAACCTCAAGTTTTCTTTCATAGTGGGACGTGGTGCTATTTTGGTAATATTATGGGTGTATTCAGGTAGTTTCAGAAAAGTATATTCGTTAAGTATTCTTTCAGCGGTACGTGATGTTATTTTCGTAATTTTGTGGTGGTATTGAGGCAGTTTCTTCCGAGTAACTTAACTTTGCTTCAGATTTGGCTGTGGTTTTATTTAGGTAATTCGAAATTAGTATTATGGTAGTCTGGGGGAGGGGACGTTTTATTATGGTAGTTTGCCCGTAGTTTCAAGATAGTAACGTCGAGTTCTCTTTCATAGTGGGACACGGTGTGATTTGGGTAATTTTATGGGTGTATTCAGGTAGTTTCAGAAAAGTATATTCGTTAAGTATTCTTTCGGCGGTACGTGTTATTTTGGTAATTTTGTAGTGGTATTCAGGCAGTTTCTTAAGAGTAACTTAACTTTTATTCAGATTTGGTCGTGATTTTATTTAGGTAGTTTGAAGGTAGTATTCTGGTAGTTTAGGGGAGGGGACGTTTTATTATGTCGTTAATATTAGGGTGTTATTGTGAAATACTGTCGGGTGTGGTGCTTCTATAGTTATTATTAGGGTTACATGTGTATTATTCGTGATAATACCTAAGAAAAACCAATGCTTTTATAGTTATAATTATGATACATTGGTGTGACTGTGACGTTATTATGGTATTATTTTTGTATTATTCATTGTTAGGGATAGTTTTACTGACATACAAATCCCGATCCAATTGCAGATACCCGAAAGAGATAGTGCCTCCAATAATCCATTTGTAAACATATTGCTTCAAGCTGTTATCAATAGTGAGGAGGCCCATGAACAATATTGTGCCTATGCACACATTGTTCGATTTACTGTGCGAAATGACCACATTAGTTTTTGGCAGAATTCAAAGAGGATCAAGATAAAGGACTATGTTTGTGGTAAGGCTGGTGCGAAGAGAGAATTGAAGGACAATGTATTAGTGAGGTACAAGAGAGCGGATACAAGGACTGGTTGTGCTGCCATGATCCGATATGCCGTTGATGTCCGAGGAATCTGGTCGGTAAAGAAATTCATAGAAAGTCATAACAATCCGTTGGAAGATGTTGGCGACAAGCACTGTTGCGTTCGAGCGGAAAGATGAGTGACATCAATGCGGATGTCCTCAGATCGATGACAAAATCAGGGATTAGAACCACCGATGCGTTTAGCTTCCTAGCCACTGAAGTTGGTGGAGTGGTGAATCTTGACTGTACGAAGAGCGGTGCATATAATCTCTTATAAAGAGAGAAGATTACACATCGAACTTGGGGATGCTAATTCCTTACTACAACTATTCACTGCACGGCAAGCCGAGGATCCAATGTTTACGTGGGACGTGCAAATTGATGAGTCGACGGTTTGTTGAATTTCGTATGAGCGATGGGATGTCCGGACTCGATTATGACTCGCTTTGGTGATGTCATAATATTTGATACAAGTTATAGATCGAATAAATACGATCTATGTTGTGCGCCGATTGTCGTTGTGAACCACCAGCTGACGGAATGTGCTTTTTGCAGTTGGTTTTTGTCGGATGAAACGATTGAGTCTTTCAAGTGGTTATTCAAAGCCTTTATCCGTATAATGGATAACAAGCACTCAATCACAATATTCACCGACCAAGATCAAATAAATGACTAGAGCAATTCAAGAGTGTTTGTCGCACACTAGACATAGATTATGTCAATGACATATATACAAAAAATTATCTTCAAAAGTGCATTGTGGTTCGAGAAAAAACAAGAGAGTACACGATCTCTTTTATAAATGCATGCGTAGATGTGACTCAGAAGTGGAAATCGAATGAAACTTAGGGCGAAATGATTGAGATGGGAGAACTTCAGGAGAATGTATGGTTGGATGAATTGTATAATATAAGGCATCGTTGGTCAACAGCCTTCAATAAAGACATTTTTGGAATGGGGATCCTATCAACGCAGAGGAGTGAGTCGACTAATAACATCTGTCATAGTTTCTCCAAGCCAACAAGCACGGTAACTGAATGTTCTCTGGCCCTCGAACATATCGCGAAAACTTGGCGAAGAAATGAGAATGACGAAGATTTTAGATGCAAGAAATTACTATTGTCCCTGCAGTAAAATGCAGTCCTGTTTTGAGGCAGGTTGCTTTACTTTACACACGGAAGTTATACTCGAAGTTCGAGTCAGAGTTTCTTTAGGTTTGGGTGGACTTGCTTTGGAGGGCTTTGCCAACAATGATTCACATTTTCATACAAGAACCTTCGATAATAGAGACACAGACAAATACTGGATTGTAAAACTAGACAGAGCTAATTCGGATATCACGCGCAGTTGCAAAAAAATTGAAATGATGAGTTTACTATGTGCTCACGCTCTAAGGGTTCTTCAACATGAAAACGTGTACAAAATTTCTAAAAATATATATATTACTTCGGTAGTGTACACATGCAAAAAAGGGACATATATAACAGTTTAGAATATCAACATCTCAAGGGGTCTCAAATGTTGTCAATTGTTTCAAGTGGACTTATATATCGCACACATGTTCATAAATTAGCATACCAGATAAACACAAGAACGCAAGGCGATGAAGTTCTTTGAGAAGTTTGTGTTAGATACATTAAAGAAACTAACACTTGACGCTGATGAATATTATGTGGGAGAGAACCCCAACAAAAGGCAAAACCAACTAAGAAAAGACCCCGTGTAAAGAGAAAAACCTGAATGACTCGGTAAAGATGCGTCCTAAAGGAATATCTAATTCAAGGTTAAAAGGATATTGAGAAAAAAATAAGAGAACAAAAAATAAGTTTAGTTTGCTGAAATAATTTTTATTTCGTAAACTTATATTGTCTCCTCCATAACGTGTCAATTTTCTTTGTAGGAACGGAGAAAGATGCCGGTCCAAGTGATGCTAGAGTTCTCCAAAACGAGGCAAAATGGTTTGGAACGTCGGATCACTTAAGCCAGATAAATTATAATGTGGACGAGACTATTCATTTATTATTTAATTTGGGATGTTTACAACTTTTTATTCAAATTACTCCAAGAACTGCCTACATCACAACAGACAGACATATTTAAGCATGCTAATGAACATAGAGGATGATATCTAGATTACTAAAGACTTCTTCCACTGATGCTAATGAACATAGAGGATAATTTGTTTGAAGATAGTGTTTTTATTTATTTGAATGACAGAAACATTCGTTATCGTTGAGTTATTATCATTGAGTGACTATCATTGGAAAAGAATTTAATAACGGAATATGTACCAAAAATGTAATATTATTTTAGTTATATTTTTGTGTCATTGTCGTTTTATTCTATAAGTTGTGTTTTTAATCTCCTCACTTGGTTGCATTGGATTAATCACCAGATAATACACCCTAAAAACAATTATAATATCACTTAAATACAACCGAGCATCGGCCTGATTGGAATCAATGCGGTTGTATCGGAATATTCCTCGTTTTATTCCAGAAAAACGCTGCGGAATACCTTTTCGTAGCCGGTTGTATTTGAGTATTCCTCCATGTATTCAAGTCATACTGCGGATCCGCCGAACTGGTTGTATTGGAATATTCCGCGTTTTATTCCAACAACTCAGCGGAATAATACACTGAATACGACCATAATACTGATGGTGATAATGTTCAAATACAACAGAGTTAAATCGTAAAAATGGATGAATCAGAATGTGGGCGAGGCTGTGTATTTGAAATGTCGAATGATTTTAAAAGGAATCCATATAAAGCCGAAGTAGAATTGCAATTGTTTCGGTTTGCGGTATGCATACATTAATTAGGTTATAAATAAATTTTTATAATAGATATCTCTAGTTTTATTGTGGATATATTCTGGTATTATTAGAGTTGTATTCCGTGCACTTATTACGATAAAGCGATCCTAAAATTCGATCTTATTTTGGTTATATTTTTGTATTACTTGTCGTTTTACTCTATTAGTCGTGAATTTTTCATCCCTCACTTGGTTGCATTGGATTAATCACCAGCGGACTCCTGACAGAGAGATGTAAAGCTTTCCGGAGCATACAACCGTAAAACCATTGTAAAATCACTTAAATACAACCGAGCATCGGCCTTATTGGAATCAAATGCGGTTGTATCGGAATATTCCTCGTTTTATTCCTGAACAACGCGCGGCGGAATCCCTTACAGTAGCTGGTTGTATTTGAGTATTCCTCGATGTATTCAAGTCAAACCGCGGATCCGCCGAACTGGTGTATTGAATATGAAAGCGGAATATTTCTAATACTACCGCGTCGGTTGTATTGGAATATTTCGCGTTTTATTCCAACAACTCAGCGGAATAAGTCACTGAATACGACCTTAAAACAATGGTGATATTGTTCAAATACAACAGAGTTAAATCGTAAAAATTGATGTATAAGACATCTCCAGTTTTATTGTGGATATATTCTGGTATTTTTGGAGTTGTATTCCGTGCACTATTACGATAAAGCAGTCCCAAAAATTCAGTTTTATTTTGAAAATATTTTTGTATTATTGTCGTTTTATTTTGGAGTTGTATTATTGTCTTTTTACTCTATTATTGAAAATATGTAGTTTTCAAATAAAACAGCCGTAAAGCCTTTCCTGATGTGGTTGTTAAACATTGTCAGGGAAATTTCGAATAAACTGCAATAAACAATGTAAAAAATCCTCCAATACTACGATAATAAGCTGCAAATCCCATCGATCAAAATAAACATTGTAAAAAATACTCCAATACATCAAAAAAATGACGAGAAATGTAGCATTCGAATATTCCAGCAATACAACTACCATAAATAGTTTCATTTTAAATACAACAGACTATTCAAGTAGTACAACCAATTTCACTCACTATCAGAAACTGTTCGATTATATTTAATTACAGAGGGAAACCGCAATCAGAGGTCATATGCTAATTGAGCGCGGAATTTGGGCATATCTGCTTGCCAATTCTGCTCTAGACTCCAGTCAGGAGGGGTAGCCTGAACTAGTCTTTCAAGATATTTGCAGACAAACATGCCACAGTCAATGTTGTTCGTCTGTTTTGGAATACCCTGGACATGAGTCAGATTCCATTTTGTGGGTTTCTTATTCTTATAGCATTCTCTAGTTAAGTTTGTAAACAGGTTGATCTACAAATTGCAATATAACAGTTTTTATTAAATCAATAAAAGTCAAGAGAAATTAAATTATTGTCCATAATATACTCACAACTCGAGTGCAAAGATCTTTGTGTATGTCGTTGGGAAGAGAATCGTATAGTCGTCATTTCTTTTTTCTTAGATCACAGACCAATAACACCCAATGAGAATTATCCACAATAGGAAAAATTATCATATCGGAGGTTTTTCACCGCTCTGGGAGTGATGTGTGACAGAAATCGTAAATGATCGCCCTCTCCATTTTACGATAACTCTGCATGAAACGACATTTAGTTGATATTTTCGTGTCATTCATTAATATGTCAAACACATTACACTCAGGTTATTACCCAAAATAATGGGGACACGTATAGGTATTTTTTATACGCGTTGGGATTTTGTCTCTTCGTTTGGTGCAGGAAGGCAGCGAGGGCATCGACATGATCATTCCCGACGAACTCATCAAAAAGTAGGTCATCCATCATTCCACGATCTATCAGCAAGAAGCGTTGGTTGATGATAATATCACCCCTGCATTAAAAGCAAACTTATTTTATGTCAATTATATCTAAAAGAGATTTGAAAAGCATAATGAAGATGTTGGTACACGTACGACGCAGGATAACTTGACAAAAACTGTTCAATTACTCTTCGCCGCTCAACGCTAATAAACTCTATCCCAGGATAATTTACGAGCGTTTCGACGTTCTCTACTGTACACAAATGAAATCAACGTTAATGTATGATGTTTAAATAAGAGCATATATAAATGCATTACGTAATATTTATAGAAGTACCGCTGGGGCAAGCACGGTAGATTTCGGTTGATGCACCACTAATGCTTTGGCAGTCTCCGGTTCGCTGTGTGCATCTGTCTGTAGAGTTGAACTGCTCAAAGATCCATGAGAGGCTGCATTGCCCAAAGATGGTGTATCTACATTTTTTGATATGTCTTGATCGTTGTCAGCAGTAATACCATCAGCATCCTCAATAATCTTCTCGATTAAAGCGGATATCTTGTAATTCTTGTATTTCTGTTATCTAAACAGAAATACATTTTCCATTTCCAGGAATTTACATAGATGGAAGCAGAGAACACCCGATGGAAGCACAAGATATTCCAGTACAAATGGAAACGAATGTTCTGCTCATTGAGCAGCAACAAACCGAACAGCCTACATAGAAGGTCACCAATGAGAAAAAAAGAAAAAGGGGACTAGCAACAAAAATGTCACCACCGACACTTTGTCGAGGTAATATTTTTATTTTGTATTCGTATTTCTAGTTACTTTATTGATAAATATTACATTGATTCCACGCAGCTTTGGTTTTACGAGCACACTTCTCTAGTGACGCCCGCAGCTCCCGATGTCATACCCAGAATGTTGCGGTGGCCGAGGTCTGTTAAATGGAACGCGTCACAAACTGATATATCCTTCAAGAAGCTAAATACCGAACAGGTAAGTCATGCTCAACTTTCTTAACAAATACTTGCTATGAAATAGTTAATAAAGCATTTCTTCTTGAAATTGTATTTAGGTGCACGACAAATTCACTAATGTCACGGCTGATGAACAACTCTTGATTGCCAACCCGGATGAGGGCCTTCCAAGTCCGGTCTAAGATCATCAAACTGAAATTCGATCCCCCTCACCATCTTCATTTGCTATGGGTACCGTTGCTGCAGATGATAGCACCATTGCTCCGATACTTGCTACCATGAATCGTAACATGGAAGTTATGAATAAATTGCTTAGAGGCTAGAAGAAATGGTTCCTGCAATATCAAGGAAGCATCGATACAGTAAGTGTTAGGGTGACGGGGCTGCAGGAGCAAATGTCAGCACTGAACGAAAAAGTTGAAAAGAATGAGCAACATTTATCAGTCAAAGGACCAAATTTGGTTGGAGAATTCGACCCGTTCGCCAGCACGCCTGCTAAAGTCCCTACTGCTGAAGTTCATACTGCTGAAGTCTATACTGCTGAAGAAAGAACGGGTGCGCCAGAACAACCCGGTGAAATCGCTCTCAATGCAAATGAAAATATGATGGACGACGATGAGGCAGGTCACACCTCCCAAACCGGAGAAGGTGAGGACGAGGACACATTCATACCGAAAGGTGAAACTAATGTAGATATTCATGCCGAGGTCACACCAAAAATACTTATACGTGTCCCCATTATTTTGGGTAATAATCTAAGTGTAATGTGTTTGACATATTAATGAATGACATAAAAATATTAACTAAATGTCGTTTCATGCAGAGTTATCATAAAATTGAGGGCGACCCTTTAAAATTTTTGTCACACATCACTCCTAGAGCGGTGAAAGACTCTGATAAGATAATTTTTCCTATTGCGGATAATTCTCATTGGGTGTTATTGGTTAGTGACCTAAGAAAAAAGAAATGGCGACTATACGATTCTCTTCCCAACGACATACACAAAGATCTTTGCACCCGAGTTGTGAGTATATTATGGACAATCATTTAATTTCTCTTGACTTTTGTTGATTTAATAAAAACTGTTATATTGCAATTTGTAAATCAGTCCGTTTACAAACTTAACTAGAGAATGTTTCAAGAATAAGAAACCCGCAAAATGGAATCTGGCTCACGTCCAGGGTATTTCAAAACAGACGAACAGCATTGACTGTGGCATGTTTGTCTGCAAATACCTTGAAAGACTAGTTCGGGCTACCTCTCCTGACTGGAGTCTAGAGCAGAATTGGCAAGCATATATGCCCAAATTCCACGCTCAATTAGCATATGATCTCTGCTTGTGGTTTCCCTCTGTAATTAAATATAATCGAACATGTTCCGACAGTGAGTGAAATTGGTTGTACTACTCGAATAGTCTGTTGTATTTAAATTGAAACTATTTATGTTAGTTGTATTGCTCGAATATTCGAATGCTACATTTCTCTTGTTATTTTTTGGATGTATTGGAATATTTTTTACAATGTTTATTTTGGCTTAATGGGGATTTACAGTTTATTGCAGTGTATTGGATGATTTTTTACAATGTTTATTGCAGTTTATTCGAAATTACCCTAGCAAGGTTTAACAACCACATCAGGAAATGCTTTAAGGTTGTTTTATTTGAAAACCACGTATTTTCAATAATAGAATAAAAGGACAATAATACAAATGCAAAATAAAACGACAATAAAACAAAAATATAACCAAAATAAAACTAAATTTTTGGGATTGTTTTATCGTAATAGTGCACGGAATACAACTCCAAAAATACCAGAATATATCCACAATAAAACTGGAGGTATCTGATACATCAATTTTTACGATTTAACTCTGTTGTATTTGAACAATATCACCATTTTTTCAGTGACTTATTCCGCTGAGTTGTTCGAATAAAACGCGGAATATTCCGATACAACCGGCGCGGTAGTATTAAAAATATTTCGCTTTCATATTCAATAAACCAGTTCGGCGGATCCACGGTTTGACTTGAATACATTGAGGAATACTCGAATACAGCCGACTACTCTAAGGGATTTCGCCGCGCGTTGTTCGGGAATAAAACGAGGAATATTCAGATACAACCGCATTTGATTCCAGTAAGGCCGATGCTCGGTTGTATTTAAGTGATTTTACAACGGTTTTACGGTTGTATGCTCCGGAAAGCTTTACATCTCTCTGTCAGAAGTCCGCTGGTGATTAATCCAATGCAACCAAGTGAGGGGATGAAAAATTCACGAATAATAGAGTAAAACGACAGTAATACAAAAATATAACCAAAATAAGACTGAATTTTTAGGACTGCTTTATCGTAATAGTGCACGGAATAAACCTGCAATAATACCAGAATATATCCACAATAAAACAGGAGATATATGTTACAAAAATTTATTTATATCCTAATTAATGTATGCATACCACAAACCGAAAAAATAGCAATTCTAACTCGTCTTTATTTGGATTCCTTTTAAAATCATTCGACATTTAAAATACACAGTCTCGCCCACATTCTGATTCATCCACTTTTACGATTTAACTCTGTTGTATTTGAACATTATCACCATTGTATTAGGGTCGTATTCAGTGTATTATTCCGCTGAGTTGTTGGAATAAAACGCGGAATATTCCAATACAACCAGTTCGGCGGATCAGCGGCATGACTTGAATACATGGAGGAATACTCAAATAGAACCGGCTACGGAAAGGTATTCCGTCGCGCGTTGTTCAGGAATAAAACAAGGAATATTCTGATACAACCGCATTGATTCCAATCAGGCCGATGCTCGGTTGTATTTAAGTGATATTACAATCGTTTTTAGGGTGTATTATCTGGTGATTAATCCAATGCAACCAAGTGAGGAGATTAAAAACACAACTTATAGAATAAAACGACAATGAGACAAAAATATAACTAAAATAATACTGCATTTTTGGTACATATACTGTTATTAAATTCTTTTCCAATGGTAGTCACTCAACGATAATAACTCAACGATAACGAATGTTTTTGTCATTCAAATAAATCAAAACACTATCTTCAAACAAATTATCCTCTATGTTCATTAGCATCAGTGGAAGAAGTCTTTAATAATCTAGATATCATTCTCTATGTTCATTAGCATGCTTGTATATATCTCTATCTGATGTGATGTAGGCAGTTCCTGGAGTAATTTAAATAAAAAGTTGTAAACATCACAAATTAAACAATAAATGAATAACATCGTTCACATTATAATTTATCTGGCTTAAGTGATCCGACGTTCCAAACCAGTTTGCCTCGTTTTGGAGAACTCTAGCATCACTTGGACCGGCATCTTTCTCCGTTCCTACAAAAAAAATTGACACGTTATGGAGGAGACAGTATAAGTTTACGAAATAAAAATTATTTCAGCAAACTAAACTTATTTTTTGTTCTCTTATTTTTTTCCCAATATCCTTTTAACCTTGAATTAGATATTCCTTTAGAACGCATTTTTACTGGGTCAATCAGGTTTTTCTCTTTGCACGGGGTCTTCTTCTTAGTTGGTTTTGCCTTTTGTTGGGGATCTCTCCCACATAATATTTCATCAGCGTCAAGTGTTAGTTTCTTTAATGTATCTAGCACAAACTTCTCGGCAACTTCATGACCTTGCGTTCTTGTGTTTATCTGGTATGCTAATTTATGAACATGTGTGTGATGTGATATATAAGTCCACTTGAGACGATTGACAACATTTGAGACCCCTTGAGATGTTGATATTCTAAACTGTTGTATATGTCCATTTTTACATGTGTACACCACCGAAGTAATATATGTTTTTCAGAAATTTTGTACACGTTTTCATGTTGAAGAACCCTTAGAAAGTGAGCACATAGTAAACTCATCATTTCAAATTTTTTGCAACTGCACGTGATATTCGAATTAGTTCTGTCTAGTTTCACAATCCAGTATTTGTCTGTGACTCTATTATCGAATGTTCTTATGTGAAATTCTGAATCATTGTTTGCAAAGCCCTTCAAAGCAAGTCCACCTAAACCATAAAAAAACTCTGACTCGAACTTCGAGTATAACTTTCGTGTGTAAAGTAACCTGCCTCAAAATAGGACTGCATTTTACTGCAGGGACAATAGCAGATTGCTTGCATCTAAATTCTTCGTCCTTCTCATTTCTTCGCCAAGTTTTCGCGATATGTTCGAGGGCCAGAGAACATTCATTTACCGTGCTTGTTGGCTTGGAGAAACTATGGCAGATGTTATTAGTCGACTCACTCCTCTGCGTTGATAGGATTCTCATTCAAAAAATGTCTTTATTGAAGGTTGTTGACCAACGATGTCTTATATTATACAATTCATCCAACCATACATTCTCTTGAAGTTCTCCCATCTCAATCATTTCGCCCCAAGTTTCTTCGAATTCCACTTCTAAGTCACATCTACGCATGCATTTATAAAAGAGATCGTGTACTCTCTTGTTTTTTCCCGAACCACAATGCACTTTTGAAGATAATTTTTTGTATATATGTCATTGGCATAATTTATGTCTAGTGTGCGGCAAGCACTCTTGAATTGCTCTAGTCATTACTTGATCTTGGTCGGTGAATATTGTGATTTGGTGTTTGTTATCCATTATACGGATAAATTCTTTGAATAACCACTTGAATGACTCAATCGTTTCATTCAACAAAATAATCGCAAAAAGCACATTACGTCGGTGGTGGTTCACACCGACGATCGGCGCACGACATGGATTGTATTTATTCGATTTATAGCTTCTATCAAATATTATGACATCACCAAAGCAGTCATAATCGAGTCTGGGCATTCCATCGCTTCATAAGAAATTCAACAAACTGCCTGACTCATCAATTTGGACGTCCCACGTAAACATTGGATCCTAGGCTTGCCATGCAGTGAATAGTTGTAGTAAGGAATTAGCATCCCCAAGTTCGATGTGTAATCTTCTCTCTTTGTAAGAGATTATATGCATCCCTCTTCGTACAGTCAAGATTCTCCACTCCACCAACTTCTGTGGCTAGGAAGCTAAACGCATCGGTGGTTACAATCCCTAATTTTTTCATCGATCTGAGGACAGACGCATTGATGTCACTCATCTTTCTGCTTGAACGCAACAGGTGCTTGTCGCCAACATCCGCCAACGGATGGTTATGACTTTCTATGAATTTCTTTACCGAACAGTTCCCTTAGACATCAACAGCATATCGGATCATGGCAGCACAACAAGTCCTTGTATCCCCTCTCTTGTACCTCACCGATACATTGTCCTTCAATTCTCTTCGCACCAACCTTACCACAAACATAATCCTTTATCTTGATCCTCTTTGAATTCGACCAAAAACTAATGTGGTCCTTTCGCACAGTAAATCCAACAATGTGTGCATAGGCACAATATTATTCATGGGCCTCCTCCACTATCGATAACGAACTGAAGCAATATGTTTACAAATGGATCATTAGAGACACTATCTCTCTCGGGTATTCGCAATTGGATCGGGATTTGTATGTCGATAAACTATCCTTAACAACGAATAATACAAAAATAATATCATAATAACACCATGATCACACTAAGCGTACCATAATTATATCTATAAAAGCATTGGTATTTTTAGGTATTATCACGAATAATACACAGTAACCTAAGATTACTATAGCACACACCCGACAGTATTTCACAATAACACCCTAATATTAACGACATAATAAAACGTCTCCTCCCCAAACTACTGTAATACTACCTTCAAATTACCTAAATAAAATCACGCCAATCAAGAAAGTTAGCTTTAAGAACGCCGAACACACTAAAATTACAAAATAACATCACGTACCGAAAGAATCTAACGAATATACTTTTCGAAACTATCGAATACACATAAATTACCAAATAACACCGTGTCCACTATGAAACCAATCGAAAGAAGTTACTCTTAGACCGTCCGAATACTACACAAAATTACAAAATAACACACGTACCTCTGAAATAATAATTAACGAATATACTTTTCTGAAACTAGCTGAATACACCCATAAAATTACCCAAATAACACTGTGTCTCAATATGAAAGAGAACTTGACGTTACTATTTTGAAACTACAGGCATACTACCGTAATAAAACGTCCCCTCCCCCAAACTACCAGAATACTAATTTCAAATTACATAAATAAAACCACGGCCAAATCTGAAGCAAAGTTAAGTTACTCTGAAGAAACTGCCTCAATACCACCACAAAATTACTAAAATAACACCATGTACCATTGAAAGAATACTTAACGAATATACTTTTCTGAATCTACATGAATACACCCATAATATTACTCATATAACATCATGTCCCACTATGAAAGAAAACTTGAGGTTACTCTTTTGAAACTACGGGCATACTACCGTAATAAAACTACAAAAACAGTGAAACAGTAATAGAACAGTGCACACAACAAATTTTATCAACCTGAGGGATATGTTCTGTCGGAGCTAAACTAAGCTAAAAATCTTGTTCCTCGAATATATTTTGAGATTTCAACTCATCGTCGACTTGATATGATATATTTTGTGCGAACGCTAAGACGTCTTTAAACTTTGGGTTAGAATCAAAAGCGGACAAATAATCCTCGTGTCCTCGAGTCCACGACAAGTAAGTCGGACGAAAAAAAGTCTCCGCATCCTAAAGATAATGGAGACAAAATAAGGCTTTCTACTTTGGCGGAAACAAAAAGCTCGAAAATTTTGTTTTTTTCCGTCGCGGGCCTCAACTCGGGTCGGATCTGGTCGGCAGAAAGAAATTTAAAATGCATTTTTTTCAAATTCGTCATGGTGGGACCTAGAAATCCATGTGGCGACGTTTTATTGGCGTCCGGACACAACGTTGCGTACGCCGTCCGGACGCAATAAAAATTCCTGGTCATGGCATTCTAGAACCCAATCTCTAAGCAAGTCCCTTGATTACAAAAAGCTCCAAATTATAATCAAATGCTTGACTAAATTCCACTAAAGGTCCATGCTACCTGTACAAAGTTCCTTTTGTTTGCATCTAATGCAATCTCTATGTAGATTCTTTTAACCCTTCTCTTATCTAGGCTGAGTCTAATGAATTTTGCGATTTCTTATACAAGATGAGAGAGTTGAATCATCATATATTAGCTCAATATACTAGCTGCCTCAAGACAATAACTAGAAGAGTAGCTTCAGGAAACACTTCATCCATAACATTTATATCATTCCAAAAATCTCAAATTTTGCAGAATTTTTTTTTCTAGATGTGGTGCTGAAAAATCCCATAGTGCCTTATAGAGAAACATTCAGCAAACTTGGCATGAACTGCACTGGAAAACTGACTGATTGAATCCGTTTGACTAGACATGATGCAACACCATTGCTACATTTGAGAAAACTCCATCTCCAACAAATATATATTTAGACCGAATGATATAATATAACGTCTTCCACTCGGCCAATAAATAGCCAAAAATCCTTCTAAACTAAAAGTTTAGCATTATTTTTTAGATCTACAGGCAATACAGGCACCAGACCAGTATGGAGATGCCCACTGCTATTCTCATTCATGCTTTCAATTCGGCCAAACATCTTAATCAATCTCAATATTTAGGTAATATCATTCAGGTAAAAGTGTATACCAGCATTTGGCACATCGCAAAAATCGTCATAAAAGGGTATGTTAGATAGGCTATTTTAAATTGATCAACTATAACCGAATTCCACATCAATCTAGATTCAAATAGAGAATAGATATCGCAATACTCTTTCTCCAGTAAGGATATCTGCTCTCAAGAGCATCAATAATGATGTAGTTGCCATTGTAGCCACCATCTGTGAATAATAGCCATGATGCCGGAGTTAACCCAAATAACGATAAGAAAATCAAATATTATAGTTGAATTCCAAAATAAAGACAAACAGTTACACAAATGAAAATAAAAATGAAAATACAGACACGCAGTCTATGGCTAGAGTTTGATCCAGAATGGTCGGGGTTCGTTGGTGAGGGTTGGAAGATGGAAGGATAGTGGATGAGGTGGTCAGCAAGCAGAAAACAACAAATTACAGTTTCCCGGATTCTAAACAGCAGGCTCGCAGTGATATCGAAGTGGAACGACTATCCTGGATGATGGCAGCAAGGGGGAATGATATGGGGGCAGGTTCTAGAGGTGGAAGCACGTGGGAAGGGAAGGAGCGGAGGCTGGGAAGACTCGGAAAGGCAAGGACAGTGGCAAGGTTGCAGAGGGCAGTTCGAGCGGCTTTATCCGCAAGGCTTCAGGAAGGAGTGTCCTGGAGAGCCGAAACAGCAGCAAAACAGTCGGGAATGGCTGTTTGGTGCAAGGGCGGGGGCAGGGCGTAGGAATGACAACGACAGCGATGAGAGATGTTGTGGACTGCGGGAAGCATAAGGATGGCTGACTCGGAGCTGCAGCGGCGAGGAGGATGGTTGGATAACGATGAACTGAAGAAAGAACAGCAAAAGGGTTGTTGTCGGGGTGGTTGTAGCAAGAAGGAATGCATGGTAGTGAAGTGGGAAGAATGCAAAGGAGTTGGAGAATGATAAATACCACCTCGAGAGCAAGATACAACCGACGCGCCACTCGACCCTTGGATATAGAGCAGGGAGAAATGGAGTACCCGGCCACTGTTCCGAACAAACACATAAAAAAAACTCTTATACAACTCATATATAGGAAAATACTAGAAAGAAATGATAAAAGTAAATGTGTTGGAAATCGAAAAGAAATTTAAAAAAAAAAAGTCCTTTGGTTCAATTTTGCCCCACGTGCATGAACCAAACGCTACGCCTCGCATTCAAGGGATCTTGAGACCCCCACTCCGGCATTAGTCCACCAAGATTGGTGGAGCTTCAACCTCATCTGTCGAAGCTTAAAACTTTTCATGATATGGCATCAAATCTACCACATTTAAGGTGGTGGTGTTACTGTAACTTCCCGGTCAATCAATATTGTAGGAGTTGTCATTCCAAAGTACATCGTGATAGAATAAGTATATATCATCCTTCGGCACAACTTGAAATGGAGCTACATATAATTGTATATTCTCACAAAGTAACTCTCGAGTCATTAAGGTCGTAATTTATCTCTGCAACTCCTCGTACTCGAGCGCAATCGAAAAACAAATTCGTCTAGAGAACTAACTCTAGAATGAAATCTATGACATGTTGGAAAACTTTAAGCGGAAACCACCTAGTAGGTAAAATGTCGGTCATCATGTCTGTCAATTCCTTCCACAAGGGTTGTCGCTATTCAGGTATAAACTAATTGGATTCACTATCTTCTACAACAATCAATATTAATCCATCAAGGTTCTCTCTCATGAGCTCAACTAAAATCATTAGTGTCGCTTCCTCATCAATTGAAAGTGGAGACTCATCTTGGAAGTCTTCATCCTCTCCTATATCATTATACATTTCTTCAACTACTCCCAGCTCAGTGAAGAAGATCATTTTCCTATTTGGACAATTACGATTCAATATACTCAAATTCGTCGCACTTGAAACATATTCTAGCTAGAACGGATATGGGAGAGTTGGTTGGTTTCACTTGTTCTCTACTCTAAACTAGTTTCTCCTTAGGCAAGGTCGGCTTGGATGTTCTGTTGGGTGTACTCTTGCTACTTAATCCTAGGTTTAAACTTTATATGTAAGATGTGGCAGCCATCTGGCGATGTCTCTCTACTTTTGAAGCTACGGCCAGAACATTTTGTAATATTTGATAAAGCTACAATTGCACCACATTGCCTAGATAAACTCCACTAGCCCACATTTTCAATATAAGCCACTCGAACTCAATTGTGTGCTCCTCTACTGATGGATCTTGTTGCTACAGGTGATGAACACTTGAGAACATGTCATGTCTGTAATGAACCAGTAGGTACTTGCACTGATATATCAATTCATGTTGGATCAAGTAGTGATATTTTGCTTGTGCACCCATATAGGCGGAGGTGTTTCAAATCTTCCCACCACAGCAATGCACACTATAACATGATCGCAGCTAGCAATACTATTTTATCCAGTGGGACATACTGGTACTCAAATGCACGTTCCACTGCTTAGAGAAACTCAATAAATTCGTCTGGATCCATGTGGCTATCAAAATATAGGAAGTCAGCATGCATTCCAAAATTTTAGCTTCTCTGATATTTTATACAAAATCTTTAGGGTAGTGATTCTTCATTCTTTCGATCTGAAAAATTGTCATTGTGGCTACGGGTCTTCTAGAAAGCGACAATCCCCTATTACAGTTGGAGAACGTCCTAAGAAAGTTATTAGACATCTCTTTGCAGATTTATCATAAACGGCATTGTGTCGTTTCCTCTCGATCAAGTAAATATCTCCTTGGTGGCGTGGCTAGAGTTTAGGTTTAGAGGGGTGAAAAGGTATGCAGGGTTGGTCTGAGTGGAAAAGGGACAGAAAACTATTCAAGGGAGGAGGGGCTAATTTGATGACCCTAAGATAGAACTAGGATTGGGCTAATCTAATACCAAATAATACTAAAGTTAAAGCAAACAACGATAGAAAAACTAAATATTATTGTTGAATTTAAAATAAGGAAATACAATCACACAAATGGAAATAGAAATAACAACACACTACACGCGACTAGGGTTGTATCCAAGGTGATCGAGGTGGTCAACGAGGGTTTGGAAGGTGGTGGGATGGAGGACAAGATGGTCGGCACGTAGAAAACAGTAAAGTACGGTTTCTTGTGTTCCTGGCAGCAAGTATGCAACAGACATTGACGTGAAACGGTTGTCCGAGATGTGGCGACAAGAGAGAAGGGTATGGAGCCAATCTTTGGAGGTAGCAACGCGTGGGAAGGGAATGAGCGAAGGCTAGGAAGGCTGGGAAAGGCTAGGACAGATGTAAGGTTGCAGAAGGGGCGGTCAGAACAGCTGAAACCTCTGTTTAAAAAGGCTTTAATGGAGTGCATGCCTAGGCAAGGCTTAAGCTCTGTCACCCCAAGCCCACGAAGGGGGCACAAATCTCAGGGGATGTACGAGCGGAAACACCCGGACGCAATTTGCACGTCACGCGCATACGCCTCACCTAATCAAATAAAAAGGGAGAAAAATACCTAATTTTGCATAATTACCTATTTCATGTTGATTCCAAGTCTCCCACACCCTCTGCTTCCTCCATCACACGCAGAGTCGTAGAATATCCCATCGTCATTTGCTTCATCCCTCCCGCAATAGGCAATCGCGCCGTCTACATTGTCCCTCATGCAAGCGCATCTACTTCATCTCGCACACAGGCGATCCCGCAGTCTGGTTCATTTACACGCACAATGCTGCTTAGTCCCTCCCGCAGCAGGCGATCCCCCCACCCTTGTCTTCCTCTCTAGCAAGAGGGCAAAAGATCACGCTCGCGTCCCTTACCACAGTGTCAGCTTCTTTCCCGCACCCATATCGCTCTCCCGCAGGATCAACGTGATTCATTTTGGTAAAGAATTTTTATTGTTTTACACTGTAGCTACATTAATTCCATTGTAGTTATAGTCAACCGCAAATTTGATTTTTTTTCCATGTTAAAAATTTGCTAGAGAATGCTCTAGCGACAATAAACTGTAATTTTATCTTCTTCTTTCTTTTTTTTTACAGTAACCGTAATTTTTTTTCGTGTTTGCAGTTTGCTAGAGGTGGATTTGATCTTTTTTTTATGTGTAGGGTTAGTTATTAACTTGAAATAGAACGGACAATTCTGTGACCAGTAGTAATTGCACTAGCAAGGACTTTACATGGCAATATACAATAAACACGCCCAATGAAAAATATTTCAGATATAAATTTTACAATCAAGCGTGTAAGAGAACAATAAACATGATGAAGTAACACTTTGTCGGCACACACAAGGGTATTAAACCATGAACTAAAGCCCTCACTGAAGATCAAGAGTGATGCAAGAAAGAATTAGAAGAAAATGAAAAAGACAAAGCACAATGTGACAGTGTATTAAATGATATTAGAAGAAATGCAACAGATGTTGGTGAAAGTTAAAATGCTACCAATTCATCATTATTTGACTCTTCCCAGAGGCTGCCAAGAGTTAAAGGTCCAATGGATTCTTTCATCACAACACAAGCAAGAAATTCTACTCTAAATTCCAAGTGGAAAAAGGATGAAAGAAAAGAAGCGTGTAGGACAAATGGTAGATTCTGCTACTCAGCCAGATTGATGTTTTATGTTGCCAATGACCTATATTATATATCTATGTTTGAAGCAGTTGCTAATTTTGAACATGGGTTTACTCCGCCTAAAATGCATGAATTGAGAACTTAAATAGTGAGGTTGTTATAATCAATAAGATGTTAGAGGAGCAAAAGAAGACAGGGAGTAAATATGGGTGCTCGATTATGTGAGATAGTTGGACAGATAGAAAAAGTAGAATTTTGATTAATTTTCTTGTGAACAATCTAACTAGTATTTTTTTCTTAAAATTGTGGATGCTTCCAATGTCATAAAAAGTTGTGAATTACTATTCACTTATTTGGATGACGTGATTGAGAAAATTGACAAAAAAAAATGTGGTGTAAATTATAACAGATAATTGGTCAAATTATGTGAATGCAAGTAAAAAGATAAATGGAAAAAGGCGACATATTTATTGGACACCTTGTGCAGCACATTATATTGACCAAATGTTAGAAAATATTGGAAAGTTGAAGATTCACGAAAGCACACTTGCAAAAGTAAAACAATTTGTTAAATTTATTTACGGACACACGTGGGCTCTTGGCTTTGTGAGATCTTTAACAAAAAAAAAGGGGAACTCGTGCGTCCAGCTATCACACGATTTGCTATGACATATTTAACCCTTCAAAACATTTACAAGCAGAAGCAACCACTTCAAGCAATGCTCTCAGAAACTTGGTGTTCTAGTCAATGAGCAAAGAAGACAGAATGTATAAAAGCTCGATCTATTATTTTGTTTGATCCACATTTATGGGGTCGTGTTTACTATATCAAAAGTGTTGTACTGCTAATAAATATTCTAAGAAATTTTGACTCAAAAAAAAATGTCAGCCATGAGTTATATTTATGAGTTCATAGATTCAACAAAAGAAAAAATTATTATTAATTGTGGGCATAATAAAAGAAGTATGGACCTATTTACAGAAAAATTGATGTAAGATGGGAAGTCCAACTTTATAAACCATTACATGCGGGTGGTTATTATTTAAACCCTCAATTTCACTTTGAGAAAATTTCTCTAATGATGAAGAGGTAAAAGAATGGCTAATTTTTGTATGAAAAAAATATTGGATTATGAAGATCGTCTTAGAGCTGATATTCAACTAAACTTATATGATAAATCAAGAGGAGACTTTGGGAGTAGAGTTGCTACGGACTCAAGAAAGTTAAGATCTCGTAATTAGTGGATGAGATTTTGTGAGAAAATACCTGAGTTAACAAATTTTGTTATTTGAGTTCTTAGCCTTACATGGAATTCATCAAGTTGTGAAATAAATTGTAGCATTTTTTAATCGGTAATAACATTGTTATTTCTTAAAATTAATATTATATAGTTTCATAATCACCTCTTAAAAAAAATATTTTTTATCTTAGATTCATACTAAGAAGAGGAACAAGTCGGAGCACAAGAGGTTGATCGTTATGGTGTATATGTAAGACATAATACTAGATTGAGGGAAAGAAGTATAAGAAGAAAATAAGAGTTCGATCCAATATTGATAAATTACGTAAAATCTGATGATAAGTAGGTTGTTGAGAAAGATGATTCAGTGCTCCCACAAAAACCTTCTTGGATGAATGAAGACATACATATATTTGATGTTGAAGTAATTACAAATGTGTCCACAATTAATACAAATAAAGAATCACAAAATATTACAAAAGGAAGAAAGGATATCTTTATAACATATTCCCATAGGAAGATGAATGAAAGAAAAAATTTCATATTTACATTTAATTGTTCTTTACACAATTACGCATTCTTAATTTCTTATAGAAATAAAATACTAAATATTTATGAATGTCATTTTGTTTGTGTTTATAATTTAGGCAACAATGATAAGGAGAAACAAAATATGAATGCACCTGAGATTGAGCATGATAATGACTTTAATGAAGTGAGCAATGAATGCATAGAATATGAAGGACCTAGTTGTGATTTGAATACAACTATTGGTAAAGAAGAACATTTTAATGATGAATTTGAAGAATGAATAACATTCAAAGATTGAGATCAATTGATCATAATTTTATTTTTTAGCTCAAACATGTTTACTTATTTTTATATGTTTCTACTTTTTGTGGTGGATTTTACGAAATGTTTTAAAATTAAACGAGTTATTTTAATGTCTCTTAATAATACTTTTAAAATGCACAAATAGTATATTTTTTTGTCTCTTAATTTTAATATTTATTTTTTATAATGTGGGGCTTACGCTCGACATCTAGGGGCTTGCACCTCGCCCCATAACAACTAAAACGCCTAGGCCTTTTAAAACATTGGCTAGAACAGTCGCAGGACTGCAAGAAGGAAAGGCTTGGACAGTGGAACAACGTTAAAACAACGGGAACAACTATTCGGGGCGGCGGAACAAAGGAGTATATGGCGGACTACAGGACAGCAAAAAGATGGTTGCCCTGGGGCGGCAGCGAGGAACTACAGAAAGAATAACAAAAGTGGTTGCAGCGATGAGGAATGTGTGGCAGCGAAGTAGGAGGAATGCGGAAGGGTTGGAGAAGAATAAACACCACCTCAGAGACGAGATACAGCCGGAGCATCACTCGATTGTGTTAAATGTAAAAAAAAGGAGTGTATGAGACGAATATAAAGAGCCCGCATTCTGAACAATAATTGTCCCCCCAAACATTTTCTCAAAGATAAAAAACAAATGCACACTCAAAGAAACGAAGTGCCCGGCCTCATTCGCATGTCTCACTTTTGTTTCCCCGACTTCCACTTGTTCCTCTGTTGTTCATTCATACAGATTCGTGCACCTAAACTCTTTGTCGCTTTGCCTTGCCTAAAGTCGTTGAACCCATTTGTCTCATAGGAAGAGTGCACCATCTACGCACCATCCATCCAAGGTATCACGCGCGACCCCTATGTCTGCCTCCCTTCCACTGTACTCACAAACGAGAGCCTTCACTACTCTGTGTCACAACTTCCATGATGTTGCCTCCTCAACCCACCAAAAATCGCCCGAAGTCCTCCATACCCTCGTCCGCATGCTATAACCCCTTCCCTCTCACTGAAATCATTCAACTATTCCTTACATGCCCTAGCCCGAAGCTTAAACCTCGTCGCATCGTCCCTGTCTTTACTGTCACACCTGAGCTCTATTCCTTTGTGCATGCGACCTTTCTCCTCCTCCGATCCACCCTAGCTCGCAAGCTAAAGCCGCTTCTCCCTGCCTCGCACCCAAGCCCTCCACCTTCCCTTGTTCAAGCGAACTAGCCTATCAAAGCTCTCGCCAAAGCCACGCGCGATCCCCTATGTCTCTCTGCTTATTGTAGCTTTTCTCTAAAAAGAAGGTTTCGCTTCCTTTCTTTTAATCGAGCTCTCCAAGCCTAATCTCTAAACTCAGCCCAAAGCCCACCTAGCCAAGCCACCTACGCGATCCGAACCTTTCTTTTCCTACTTTATCACCTGTGTAAATTGTAATTGTAAAAAAAATTAGAGAAAATATATTTGTTGTATTTGTCTATTTCGTTATTTGTCATTGTCTCCGTGAATCGTCGATGTCAACACAGTTGAAGCTCGTAAAGGTGTAATGAAATGTGCCATATGGCAATTTTTAAATGTCCATTGAAGGAAACGTGAGAGAACCAATCCTTGGAAATTAAGTATTGTCTGGGGAAATCAGCGGACTTGTTTGAAATTTTTTTGTATAAAATTAGTGGTTCACAAATACCCATCTGGAGAAACTAAGTACCATTCAGGAGAAGTAAAGTAACACTCAAGGAAAATTTTGTTTGCGATTTGACCATTAACATGTATTTTGAATAAGAAAAAATAAGGTATAAGTTTAGAGTAAAATGAAAGAGCGCAACAGAAAATGCAGAAAAAAATACTTGTAACTTTGTGTCAATTGAAAACAATGTTCCTCAATTTAAAGACACACAATTACCTGGCTGAACGAGAAAGATACGAGGCGAGAATTCCCAAGCCATCTCAATCCCTTGATAACGCCATTGTGAGCAAAGAAACTCGCAGCAACTGCATTGGCTGAAACATCAATAACATCAATAGTACCACTTTGTGTTCCTAAAGCAACAAGTGGAACAGCTGCTGCTGGACTGTTTCCTCCTCCTTTATGCAAAAAATTAAAAGAAACCAAAATCAGTTACAAATGCAATGATATTTCTCTTCCAATAGAACAGTAAATGGAATCAATATAACTTAAAGAGATTTTGAGGTGGCGAAATTACGAGCCAAAGTGGCAAGTAAAGAAGGTGAAGGCACGGATAGAGTTGTCACAGTAGATGAAAGAAGATGAAGTTGACCAGCCAAACTAATCTGCATGATAAAAGCTAGATATCCGTAAAAAGTAGATAACAAATTGTAATAGCTGAATATGTTTAATTGAAGGAGCATCAAAATGTCAATAAACAAGCTTTTTGATAATTATATCTTTGACAAATAAGTCACCCATTCATATATCACTTATAGAATGGAAGTGTCTTGATTAGCATTGTGTCCATCAACGGAAAATTTACATTATGCATATTGATATGAAAATTAAACGAAATTAATTTGCTGCAAATACAAATACCTTGTATTTCTTTAAACCTTCTTATCACCTAATCAAAAGGGTCAATAAATCCAACCTTCGCCGTCACCAATACAAATAAGATTGTGCTTTCGGTAGAACTTTTAAAACTTCTATGCTCTCTATTTTTCAAGCCCACATTTGCATTATACAAGACAATTACTGTCCCGATCAATGGAGAAAGCATATAAGTGAAGGATAAATGCCCAACGTATGAAGGATGGAAGCAGTGGCAATAGATATAAAATCATACTGTGTGCTCTCCATTTGCTAATTAATAGTTAAAGGCACAAGCATTTAAAAGTCTATTCACTTGACCAAACCTAAGAACTCCATCCAGCCATCTAAAAATCCAAATTAACAAAGGAATATATATATATATATAACTATAAAAGTTACATGAAAGCATAATTAATCCATATAAATTTTAAAAGCAACAATATCAAAGAACAATACCTTGCTCTTAAGTTGTCAGGTAAAAAGATGTTCTACTTGGAGAACCATAGTTAATGACAGAGAAAACAATGGAAAAGACAATAATGTGATAATATAAGCATAAAAAGATAAATGAAATTATCACATACATGGAACTCATTAGATATGGTTGGCATTGTTTGGTTCGATAATGACTGAAAGGAAGAAAGGGGTGAAAATTTAACAACAGAAAGAGAAATAGTATTCTAAAAAGGTTCAAAAATTCACCTTTGTTGAAAATATGGAATCAATAATGCCAGTCTTCGGTACATTAGTAGAGTTAGTATGCTCTGATTCTTTGACGTTACTTGATTGGGACATAGTAGAATAATTACTAGTTGTTCCAGAATGTGCATCCATAAGGGAACCTTCTCCAACAACAGCAGCACTGTTCAAATTTAAGGAACCCAACCCGATATTTTTTGCCTTCTCAGAAGTCAGAAGCCAATTCCAAATTTTACCATCATCAGAGATAGAGATCAACGTCGTCCTTGCAACAATATCCATCCCTCCAAATACATTTAAAGATGTCGAAGAGTCAACAATTGAAGATGTAGAAGATGAATCAATGGAAAACCTGCCAACATTCTGAAAAGCAGATTCTGATTGGCAGATAACCACAGCAAGAATTGTTGGGGAAGGAATAGAAGTGCCAATGGAGGGCATTAATTCTTCCATTGTATGCAGCATATGCACCTGTTCTCCTCTAAAGTTAGAGAAGACACAAATTATGAGGCATTGAAAGAAAGAGAAACACCTTGTGTAACAGCACTATAAAGTATGTAGTTACGGACACACAGAGAGAGAAAGTGAGACCCGAATTACAAAAATTAGCCAAATCATTCCAATAGTAACACTGGAAGCCTTTTTCTGTAAGAAAATAATACCAAAAAAGTAGTTTGACATCACCCAAAAACAACTAAGAGAGCATCCTTCAATGCATGCAGGAGGTTAATTAGAGTTTACTGATATTAGTATCACACAAGTGAGCAGCATGCAACCTGATCTAACACGGGAAATAAGATCAACTGAACCTGGATTAATATAAAAGAGCCTAGTCATTGCTTCAATAGATTGAATTTAAAAGCCCACTAAAGATAGTAGAAATAGCTAGTTTGATTTGTGAAGAGTTTGAAAATAATTCAGCTTGAAAGATTTATTGATGTTATGCCTCTGAACCATTTCACACTTGGCTGTAATTTTACAACCAACAAACTGGATGCCATTTCACACTTGGCTGTAATTTAACCAACAAACTGAATGCTACTTTTGATACCTGTTTCTTTTCAATCTTTCATGAAATCAGAGGTAGCCATTTGATTGCCATGATCCACTAAATAAGATTTTATACAGTAGATAGTGTATGTTCTAGAATGGAACCCCCCTAGCACCAACTTATATATACTAGATATATGTTACTGCATCCTTGATATATGTCTTTTTCTTTATCTGGTAAATCTTCAAATCGTGCTCCTCCAGATAATAAAATTACTTTATGTGCTTCTATCAAAAAATAATGTTGAATATGTCACTATTTAAGGCATTAGCTCGTCTTTTGGCAAAGAGCAATTAATGGATCCCCAGTGCAGTTGTCACCAGCACATTTTAAGAAATATCTACTCTAGCTATGCCTGCAAAGGGAAATCCCAATCCCATCTATGCTCACTCTCCAAAGCTTATCATCATAGTATTGCCAAGTGGTCTTATTATTATTTCATCAAAGCTCTTAGATATAAATGGAGCAAAGATTTATACCTATGAAGATAGCATTCCTAGAGGGTTATCATGTTGTTCTTTATACTTATAGGGCAATAATTTCAATGTTAAATTTTCCATTTAGCATCAAATATGTTTTTTTCTATGAAAAATTCACACCATTTAGACACTTCTTAGATGACCATTTGTCAGATGAAATCTAAAAGTTACATTTTCATTCTAAGCTGTTTATAACCCACTATCACATATCATCACCTTCAATGAACTTCTTTGACACATAAAAAACTCCTATGTCAAGTGCTTATCTTTTTAATATAAATATTTTTATTGCAAAAAGATGTAAAGTAACTAATGAAATTTCAATCTCAATAAGTCAGGTTGAAGGTCCCCAATTAAATTAAAACCATATATTCATAATGGTCATGGATACACTGAAAATAGATAAGCAAACAAGGTAACTTGGTTTATGCTAATTGCAAATGACATGGTCTTAATAGATAACTGAGACTACTTTTAATTATATGAAAATTCACAGCAATGGATAATTTTTAGAGCAGAAATGGCTTCAACTAAGTGTATTGAAACTTAGTAAATAAAATGTATCTTCAATGAATGCAAGAAAAGTGATACATATGTGCCATATTTTTAAATATCCAAGAACTATTACAAATAATAAGGATTTATATAAGGACATAGCTAGAAAATTCAAAATCAGAATACTAATTTAAATAGAAGCCTCGAAATTACTAGGTAACAATTGAGTATTAGTAAAAGCTAAATAATAAAAAAATAAAGTAAGACGTACCATGTTATGAAAATTCTCTAACAAGAAAATAAATGTGATAAATCAGCTAAGATGCAATGAAATGGACAGGATGGACTAAAAATGATCATAACTAAAAGGGTGAGTAGCATCATTAAAAGGGGCCGAATAAAATAAACTTGGGTGATTTCGGCATACAAATGATAGGAAGATGCTGATAGCTGTAATAAAAAAATATTATGATAAGTAGGTTTAAAGGCAACACATTTAGAAGGTTCATAGGAAAATTTATATAAAATACAGTGAAAAACAAGTAGTGATGAATGATAAAGGCGTATAAACAAAATCGGCCTTAAATAGTTAAATACGGCTGCAGGCGATGGCATCTCCATGCATAATTTTATCCGGTTATAATACCAAGCAGAATAGTATAAACAGGTCTCCAGCCTTACTCTTTGCGCTTCCATATACTGAGTCTCCCATCCAGATGAACACAGTAGAGCAGATCAATGTCCGGATCAGGCAGCACGTCCATGAACTTGCTGCACCCACGAGGTAACGGCGCAGAGGACAATGAAGCCCGATACTGAAGATCAAACACAATGAGTTCCTTTGGGAATGTCACCATGACAATGTGCCTCCATCTCGGAGAGAAGCACAACCGCGCATAGAACTGGGGGAAGGCCGCCAGTGCCGGAGCTGTTGACCCCGCGGACGACTCCCTTTCAGTCTTCTGAACGTCAATAGAGTCCCTCACTCCAGGTATCTGCTGCTCCTGAAGAGACACATCGTCGTTACCCTCACCAAGTACAATTACGGAGAGCAAGAATCCGCGCAGGCCGAGAACGCAGAAGTGCCGCCAGTCAAATGGATCGCGCCGAATGCAAACAAGGTACTCCGGCGTTGTGTCGTACTTCCAGAGGCAGCGACCAGTGGCAGCATTCCATAGAACAAGGAGGGAGGGTCCATGAATGGCGGCAACGAGCCAGGAGTCCGACCTGACCCAGCAGAGATCTTGGATACCTAGCTTGGGACGGTCTCCATAAGAGAAATGATCAAGCTCAAGCCAGAGGAAAACTGAGCGGGATCGGAAGTCCCAGATAGCAATGCGACCTTGGCGGTCGCCGACGGCTAGGCGGAGGTGGGAGTTGGACGGGTCATCTTCAATGGACAGATCTCGGGAGACTGGTTGGCAGCTCCATCGGACGGAGGTGACGAAAGGAGCAAGAGCGAGGGCAGAAGTAAGAGCGGTAATGGAGCCAGAGGATTGAGGGGCAGTGGAGGGCATGGGAAGGACAGAGACGAGCTGCATGGATCTAGGGTCGACGATCATGACAGAGCTACCAGCGCCGTAGGCAAGAAGTCCAGCAGGGCTGCAATCGGCCGCGCCGCCGTTGCTGCGGTTTGCAGGGCCGGGTAGCATAGAGTCCCAAGTTTCGGGCGGTCTGGGGTGCATCGCCGACGACCAGGAGTCCATCTCTTCCGGCGGTATTGGCCTCCGCCGGTCTCACCTCAGCATTCCTTCCTCTTTCCGAGAAACCGAGATCGAGAGCGACCGCGAGGTCGGGATTCTGGAGAGCCGGTTTGAAAACGGTCGAAAAACGAAATAATTTCTGGGGACTAAAACCGAACCAGTGAATCAACGATGCCTGTGTTTTTATAGGGGGCATTTACATCCAGGTAGTTCTCATGTATTTACAAGTTTAACATCTATTCTTTAATTTTTATATTTAGACCGTCAAAATCTTTCGTACTATCAATTAGGGCTGTCAAAAAAGTTCGTTGTTCACGAACAGTTCGTGTTCGGTTCGTTAAAAAATTCGTGTTCGATTCGTTCGATAAGCAAACGAGATGAACACGAACATTTTTTTTCGTTCAGTTTGTTAAAAGAACCAATCATGAACAGTGATGTGTTCGTTCGTGTTCAGTTCGTTATTGTTCGAAATATAAAATAATTTAAAATAATTATATATAAAAAATTTATGATATTTTAAAAATAATTATATATTATAAAAATTTATCATATTTTAAATAATTAAACTTCTATAAATTATAATATATGATAATTTATTAATAACAATAATAATATTATAGTATTAATTATATTAATATAAATATTATAATATTATAATTAATATATTATATTATAGATTAAAATAAAATCCTAATCAAAACCATAAACGCCTTATTCGGTTTGCTTCATTTTGAGGAAGTATGGGTTACTTGATGTATACGGAATACCTGATCAATTTGCTTCATTTTGAGGAAGTATTCTATCAAAGCTAGGGCTGTCAAAAAAGCTCGTTGTTCGCGAACAGTTCGTGTTTGGTTCACCAGGAAGTTCGTGTTCGTTCGATAAGCAAACGAACCAAACACGAACAGTGATGTGTTCAAACATTTCAAACACGAACGCTAGCTCTGTTTGTTCATGGCGGTTCGTTTACACCCCTACTACCATTCTTTTCAAAACTGAAATATTACTTTCATGACTAAGAAAGGTGGCATGTATATAAAAAATAAAGTTTAAGAGTAATATGTGTAAATGCATAAGAACTGAGTCTCATATTATATACAGGAAACTTGTCAGCATGAATCTCGAGAAGAATAAATGGGTCTAGATTAGAAGTGAAAAGACTAAAATCAATAATCTGACGAGAAGCTACAAGAACTCTTGAAGTTGGCCGAGTGAAGATCATTAGCCGACCGAATAATGGCTATCGACTAAAAGTCTACTTAATTATCGAAGGGCTCCCAAGCCAATAAGAGATATGTATACCGTGCACCTCAAAGCCAACCGGCTGCCACTCTCGAAGCCACCCGATTTCCAGAGTGAAGACCAATCAATATCTAAACAAAATAGCCAACCCGAACCAATTAAGTTGACCAATCTAAAGACCTGTTGATCGGGAGGCTTAGACATACGAAAATGTGTCAATGTCAGTGATTAATATGGAAATGTGTTAATGTAGTTATGGATGTGAAAGGATGTCAATATTAGGTATAGATATGGAAATGCACCAGTATCAATTATAATCAAATGAGGCCACATTGATCAATACCCCCGATAAAGTAAGGAAAAATTAATAAAAATAAAAATATATAACGCCCCTCATTGAAATGAGGGTACGCACGAAATTTTATTGATTGCCCTCTATAATTATAAATAAGGAAAATTTTATGAAATAAAGGAACAAACATTTTCCTCTGAACTGTTCAACTTATATTTTGTATTCTCTCCCTCCTTTTCATTCTCCTTCCTTGCACTCTATCCCTCAAGACGTGTTCCAAATGCAAACCAGAGTTCAGCACATATATATAAATCTTCCTCTATACCATTTTATTTGTATTTTTTAGAAGAGCTTTTCTAATTTTAAATAATAATAATCATAATAATAATAATAATAATCATCATAATAATGAAGATGATATTGATACGCCATTAGTAAATTCTCATCATTCGACATGAATCTCGATGCATGACACAGATCACAACGCAATATTTTGAGCAATAAACGTTCAAACTGATAAAAACTCATCCAGAGCTTTGTCGGTCGTTTTAAAATTTAAGTTTAGATTTAATTTAAAGTAGTAGGATATATGTCTTTTGAAAATAATAATATTTTAATTTTAAAAAAATAAAATAATTAAGATATAATACATTCAATAGTTTGAATTAAACAAGCACAACACCGCAAGAAATACATGTATCCCGAATGGTAGATGATACACCTAAAATATATAATGTTTTTAAGCACATTTTTATACTTATTTTTGATGATATTGCACTTTAATGGAAGGTTTTTTTATGTTTTTTTTTTCCAAGTATGATGAAAATAAGTGAGTGTGATGAAAGGAGCAAAAAGGATCAAATTTAGAACAAAAATTGGAATGTGCGTAAATTTGGCCTCTAACGCCTATGCACCGGATGGCTGGCGCATATGCGCCACAGTTAAAGTGATGAATTTAAATTAATGTTGGCGCAAATTTGAAGGGGTTTTTGAAGCACCCTTTGGTTTAAACTTCATTAACTTCTCATTAGCGCCAAAATTCATTTAAAATTTGAATGGGTTTATGCATCTCTTGGTAGATTCATTGAATTTAGACTTAATTTGCAGGACAACAAAGCACCTTTTAGAGAATTATTAAAATGAAGAGTAAAAGATCAGAAAGTGGCATCGCACTCAAGAGAAGAGTTTTGAAGAAAAATTTTGGCGGGAGAAATTGGAGAAAAGCTTGAAGTGGTTTCTGGGAAAGAGGAAAAAAGAGAGTCTTTTTCTCGCTATATTTTCTTTACCCTTCTACTTTACTTTATCATAGTTTGTATCAGAATTTAGGAGAGTCAATCCTTAGAGTTGGGCGTCAACCTCTAAGGAGTTATCTAGTGGAAAGCAAAAGATTCAGAGGAACTTCCAGAGTTTTGCAGAGAGGATTTTCATATAAGTGTTTATCTTTGTTTTTACATTTGGTTTTTAAGTAAGACTTGGTGTGTTTTCACTATGTTTTCTTCTTTCAAATCAAGTTGTGTTTGTGTTTTCTCCAAGAGTTCTGAGTAATTTTATTTATTTTTTTCCTTTCAAATGAAGGAGTAATTAAATTATGGAATGAAGTTCTGTGAAGTATAGATGTTTAATGTTGAAAGAAGTTGTGATGATTCAACTACCTCACACTTCATTTACTTCTTGATTTGGCCAATTAAGATGTTAAAAATTGTTGTGAGATCATGTAAGAATCAATGCGGTATTGTCTCAATCAATAATTGGAGTGAATCACATGCATTTATATGGGTGAGAATGTTAGTCCATAAACTTTAGTGCAAATAAATAGGGAGATATGTTTTTTTATTGGGGAGTAAAATTAGAGGACTTTAGGGTGACAGGCTAAAGCCCCCCTAATTTAGTTTGAGGTGAAAATTTTTGTTATGAGATGTTAGCCCTCAGGTTGAGGGAATAGAGGAAACTCTAGAGTGAGAGCTTGTATCTTCCCTACCTAACCCATCTACAAAATTTCAAAACTTCAAATTAACTAATGTTCTTTATAGAACTAAGTAAGGGTAAATAATATAATTGTTCTTATTTGGCACAACACATTTAGATACTTCCACAACGAAATTCCATAATTATTACCGATTCATGAAAGAGGAAAAATATATTTTATTCTCATTGCTTTCATATCGTTTTTATAGTCTTGTTAATTTTAGTTGCTTACTTTACTTTTTCTTAAAAGAAAATTTCAAAAACAATTATAAATCTTTCTATCTTAAAACATACTTTACAAAATCAATTTGAAAAGTAAAAAGTTATTTTTCTTATTTCTTTAAAATTTTAGACAATTCCCCGTGGGTTCGATATCTCGGGGTTTAATCAGAAAGTCTTATATTACTTGATAAATGATACGTATACTTGCATAGAATCCTATATTATAAAACAATTAAAATATATTTCTTATTTGCTTCAGAGTCAAGTTTTTGGCAACGTTGCAAAGAAAGAGATATTATCATTGAAAAGAAATATAAAGTGAAAAACGTAAGCATAAATATTCGGGGATCAGTAGACATATCACTTGAATAGTGGAGCTCGACTAAATAAACTAAAGAATATATGGTATTTGTTCGATATGTGA
>CM040422.1:122763435-122811158 GCA_022702705.1 Papilionanthe hookeriana x Papilionanthe teres
TTCGATTAAAATAGAGCGAGTCTAAGTAAGATTTGTTAGAAATTTTCGTATTTTCCAAATGATTTTGATCGAATCAAAATCTCTTAGAATAATCAGTAATTTTTCGTTCACGTTCAAATCAAATTTAAAACCGAATCGATACAATAGCGGAAGGTCACATCAATCCATTTGATCGATTGCAGTCAACGATCTTCCAATCCGCAATTTATCCGATTTTTCCGCTTTCCTTTATTGTAACAAGATAGCTTTTAAAAGTATGTATCGTGACCATTACCCTCGTATTTATCAGAACTAACTCCAAGGTTATAAAGGATCATACCTACTCGCCCTCATTAAATCGAATGTCTTTACGTATCCACACTATAATTTCATTTACAACAACGTGTAAAGTCATAAACTTTATTATTAATTGCACCACAATAATTTCACTTATTAATAATGACTCAACACATTTATTAATTACATTAGCCCCATAATAATCTAACAATCTCCCACCTGGACTATATACGTAAAAATAAATGCCATCAACTCAGAAATTATTATTGTCATTATTAGAAAGCGCACATTTAATTCTGGCCCATTAATCATATCAATATGTGATCAAAGCAGTCATCAGATTTGTCACAACTAAACCCATCAAAGGCCACATATATTAATATAATCAAACGACATGTATCAATCATAAATGCCATGAATGAAATTAAATGAAGCGCGTTCATTCTACGTTAATTTTCAATCTATCTTTTACTAAGTGAGATCAAACTTTAACTATACAGAATACATCGAATCGAATAAAATACCATATTTCGATCGTAAATATCCAAATATGTTTGTACACAAAATAAAACATGAAATTTAAAATATGTTTAACAAACTCCCACCGAATCTAAATTTCCCTGCTCTATAACACCCATACGAGCAAGATGCCCACGAAAGACTTGGTATCATACCTCATATAGGGTCCGCAATCACGGAGTTTGTTTAATATTATTGACCTCATTTTAAGTATGCCTAAGATTCTTCACGTTAGACCCTCAGATCTAGCTTCAGTAATTCCTTACCTGACCATCCTAGCGGACTAGTCATGGTAGCCCACCTCCCATAGAGCATTCAAACCACTTCTGCACCCATTTTCTGTAGCACTCGCATGAGAGAGTCCCCAAGACTCGACTCTATTGCAGCGTAAGCAAGGACTATACATGTAGAGGGCTCGAAATGAGTTCCCATGTGGGTACGACGGCCTAGCGAACCCTCAATGCTCGGCACTCCACAATTTGACACTTCTTCGACCCGATCGTCGGCGAACTTGTTCAGACGACTCCGGACGACGAAACGGACCACACGGATGCGTCCGAACGTCGGCTTTTAGCAAGAAGGATACCATATGCTGTGGTTCCAGCTCGCGCGAACGGCACGAAAATCGATGCAATTTTTTTTTTATTAGCGGGGCACGAGTTCGGGTCAGCCCCGAGTTCAATTCGAGCTCGATGTGGTTGAACACGGGCTCTAGTCGTTTTAAATTTTAAAATTCAAAATTTAAATTTATCATTTAAACTCACATTAATCGTTGTAATTAAGGGTTAAGTTTTTCCGATTGAGGCTCCTCTCGCGCATGGAAAACATTCAATAGCCCGCCTAATGCCTGTAACGGACATTTTTGAGAGTGCGGTATAGATTTGGCTCCCCCGCGCTCGCCTCTTCTCTTGGAGACGGATTCGACCCCCGCTCCCGGACTCGAAACTCCTTCACCTCGGCACCAAAGCTCCCGAAGCCCCCGGCTCGCCATCTTTCTCCCGTTCGCCGTCTCGCGCATGGCGCCGCACGCCCGTCTCCTCCGCACCGAAACTCCTCCCCTCTCACGCTCGATCACGCCTCCTTCCTCTCGCAGGCGAAGCCTTCGACCTTCCTCTTAGCTCCCGCTCCTCACCATCTTCCTCTCCCGCTCCCCTCTGCAACCTCAAACCGCTTGCCCGCTTCACCCGCCTCCCTCTTCCCCGCGACGAAATTTTGCTCGCCGTCTTCCTTCTCACACGCGACGGACTCTCCCGAAGACAAACGAGGACTCCCGATTCCGCTTCCGATCGCTAAGTCTCCCCGCACCACGAAGCCCCGCTCACCTTCTCCCGCGCGACAAAGCTACGTCCGCCGGAAGTCGAGAGCCCGACTCCTCCGCTCGACCGCTCCTTCCTCTCCTGTTCGAGACTCTCCCGCTCGCTGGACTCCTCTGCCTTGCTAGAAACCGCGCCGGCTCACCTTCCGCTATCTCTTTGCTCCAACTGCCGCTATCCTGTAGCATTTCCTGGACTCTCCGCTCAAGGTCGTATTTTTCTAACTCATTTAACTTACCCGATTCAATCAGCTTTTTAGTCTCTTGCAAAGTTTCTATTGCTTATTTCATGATGCATGAGTTTAAGTTGATTTTTGCAGCAGGTGCTTAAATATGAATCTTAATTTGCTTTGATGATTTCTTCTCAAAACTTTCGGAAATCTACATGCATGCCACTCAACTCTTTGCATATTTACATATGTAACACCTAAAACTTTGGTTTTACAATTAAAGCACCTCTATTTCTTAATGAGAATGATGTAATTGCATGCTTAAGAATTTATACACTGATTTGGGCACCTGTCTCGAAGGAGTTTTGGTAACATAGCTTTTAAATCCGAATGTTTCGTGTGATTATTTGCAAATGTTTCAAAGCTTTAGTACACTATCTCTTAAAATCTGAAAGTTTTACATGTTACTCGCAAATACTAGAAAGCTTGATGGGTTGATTGAAGCAACATATGCATGATTTTAGAAGTGTTTTAAACATCATTTCGGGGGTTGCCCTTGCTCAATTCATCATTTTTTTTTAAGAGCTTTATGAATCATTTAAATGTCATTTCATCCACTGTATTTTTTTTTTAGGCTTTAGATCCACCGCTTGGGCTTTTTATAAGGGCTGTCCGGGGCTTTTAAATTGCTGTTTGGACTTTTTGGGGACTGTCCGGAGTGATCTGATTGCTGTTTGGAGCTGTTGGTGACTTTAAAACTGCTGTGTAATGTTTATTATTGCTGTTTGGAGCTGTTGAAGACTTAGAAAAGCTGTTTGAGTGCTGTTTGGATTATTTGGAAGCTGTAGGATTGCCGTCCAATGCTTAGAGCTGCTGTTTGGAGCACCTAGAAGCTGTAGGATTGCCGTCCAATGCTTAGAGCTGCTGTTTGGAGCACCTAGAAGCTGTAGGATTGCCGTCCAACGCTTAGAGCTGCTGTTTGGAGAATCTAGAAGTCGTAGGATTGCTGTCCCGTGCTTATAGTTCGTTGCTTGGAGTGTTTTAAAACCATACAATTGATATTTGGAATATTTGGAAGTCATACAATTGTTGTTTGAATTGTTTGGAAGTCAATTTATTGTTGTTTGGAGCGTTTAGATGCCATAGGATCCCTAGCCTAGCACTTAGAATCGTTGTTTGGAATATCTAGTTGCCGCCATGAGTCGTAGGGGATCATAGAATCGCCGCATAGGCTTCGCTAGTTGCTGCCCCGAGTCGTCGGAAGCCTTAAAATCGTGATTTAGGACTAGTTCACTTCGATTTTCTTCCCTTTCGCTTTGCTAGTTTTGGAAGTTAGCTGCGCTTCTCCGTTTTCTTCGTCTTTTTTTATTTATTTTCTTATTTTATTGTTGCTTAAAACGAAGTTAAGTCACAAAAAGTGATTTCGATTTAACTCGAGGAAGAGTAAACACTCTCTAATCACTTCGAGGCACGAGTCGAAGCGTAGGATCCTGCAGTTAGAGAGCACACCATAGTGAGAACCTCATCCAGCTAATCACTTTAGGTGAAGCTCTGCATACGTAGAGCACACCCCGATGAGAACCTACCCACCTAATCCCTCAGCATAAGCTTCCTAGACGTCAGTGAGCACACCCTAGTGCGAGACTCATCCACCTAATCCTCAAGATGAGCTTCCTGGAGCTAGGAAGACACCCTAGTGTGAGAAGCCATCCACCTAATCCTCGACGATAAGCCTCCTGAGATTGTAGGAGCACACCCTAAGTGAGTTCACTCACCTAATCCTTCAACGCATGGATTCCTAGATCTTTAGAGCACATCCCAGGTGAGAGCCCATCCATCTAACACTTCGAATGCATAGGAACCAAGCACCGACCTTAATTCACAAGCCATTCAAGACACTACGACCGGAGAATGCACAGAGGCTTGTTCACCCTTCCTCAATTAAATCAACTCGTGAATTCCCTAAAACGACTTAACCAATATCAAAACCCAACGCACGGATTCGAGCTTCGAACATACACTCAAATCCTCCCGACAATCGGTGACATTTGTTTCGCCACGATATGGATCATCGGACTAGTGTAAGTACGAGGTCTAGGTGACGAGGGCGAATGATGATAATGCTTATGTGTGCTATACTGAGGATACGATGTGAGATAATTGGGATCGAGTATCCCTTACCTCGAGGACCTTCAGTAAGGAGAGAAAGGACCGATGATACTATTCGCCGACTTCGACGAGATCGTTTCCCGACGATCTTAGGTCGTTAGTAGTCTCCAAGACGATTAGGAAGTGATTAGTCTCGTGGACTATATAATTTTACAAAATATATATAAAAAAGAAAATAATAATAAAACAAAATCTCTTTTCTTGTTAAAAAGAACTCTGCATAAAAAAATTAAACAACAACTTTTGCATTGAAAATCAAAGAATCTATTTCTTATAAAATATATAAAGGTCCATTGGCTAATCACTTGATCGGGTTAATGACTACCCTCCTTAGATCGTCTGGCCGTAGACTCTTATCCAAGGTCGGGAAGCATACGATCCAGTTCTCCGAGCCCCCACCTCTACCGATGTCTTATACTCGCTCCGGTCTTCCATATGTGACTACGAGTTTTGTTTCGCGATTTATACGACTCGTTTTCTTTATTTTCCGACTTTCGTGTCCGGTTTTCTCGCTTCCGTTTACTTTTCCTGCAAGTTTATTTAAACCATTCGCGTAATGATATCATGCTTCGCAATACAATCATGCGACGAGTAAGTAGATGCCTGCAGTGACGTTTTTACGGTTTTATTTCCAGTAAATTACTCTATTCGATCTATTTTACTCGCGAGTTCACTTTTCACGTACCTTTTATACACTTGCAGATATATCTACTCTTGCAAACCCGAACTGCAAACCGAAACCAAAACAAAAATCAAACTTCGGACCAACGATTGGAACACACTTCGACAAAACCACTCGAACCTCAGACATTGGATTATTACTCAAGCAGAAGTGTAGTTAACCCTGGGCAAGCAAGAAGGAGCATGGAGCGAACCACAACGGAGGTGGTCGATATTCTACAACAACATGACGAGGAGCTTGATCGAAGCAATAAGATCTTCTTCAAGAAAACTCTTCCTACTTAAATAACAACACATGGACTTCGAGGTAGCTCGCCCATGCAGCTGATAGAACCCTCACTCTCCTTTTTAGGCTTCTGTGTAACCATGTTGCACAGCATAAGTCCTAACACGTTTTAGGTTCCGAGGTTGTCGTACGCGTATGACATAAATCCTCATATCTCATGTGGCTATTTCGTATAATTGCGTATTATGCAGTGTAAGTTCCAAATAATAAAATCGATGACGATTAAACATTTAATTAACGTCGTCTCCAAAACGCACGCACGATCAAGGGATAATGGAAGTCATCGGGCTCGCTCGGATCCGCGACATCCCCTACCTTTTCTTTCTTCGACTCCCGAAAATAATCGCTCCCATTCGAGCCACTCCCACTCGCTTTTCCATGTCCTACCGTGAAAACCTAAACCTCGAATCTCAAGACGAACCACCGATCATTATCGAGAGTTTTCTCAAGTTGACACCACCATTTGAGATGTAATTAACTATAAGTGCCATTTATAGTGAACTCGAACCTGCAAGTAAAATAAACCCTACCTAGCTTTTTCTATTAGTGTAGTGAACTCGTCGATCACACATAAAGCGTTCGCAGATCAAACGGATGTCACGAGTCCTTTAGTTCAGTATGATTGATCTACCGTCGCAGGATACATTCATCTTTCGTGAAAGTCGTATCATTTGTGACATCCAAGCACGATTATGCAAATTATCTGGACAAATGAGATCCAGAGCGGTCTCATCTTTCAAAATTAAAATACACTATCTTTCAAAACTACTTTCAAAATCATATATCTTTTATATTAAACTAAATCACTAAATTTTTATATTCTTTTAAAAGAACAAAAAACTGCCGTAGACGGATCTAAGCGACTCCGTGAGAGCGGATTCTCTCTCGGTCTCCGATCGTGAGGTTTGTCTTGTCATCTAGCGGTGTGTCGATTGTCCGCTGTGGCGGCTGACTGTTGTTTCTTCTGTTGACATACTCGTGCTCATTTCTTCGCGAGCCGACATAATCGAACTCTTTTGGATTCGGAGCCATCTGTTTAATCACCATTAAATAGAGTGGTTCGGGAATCCTTAGGGCTTAGTGGGGTGGACCTCGAGATAGGTGTGGTAGAGTTAGGAGCGAGTTTATCGAAGCGAGTTTGATGCGATGTTAAACTCCTTCCGATCTCGGACCGGGTCCTCACGTTTCATTCCTCTTTGAGTTTGACTTGCTGCTTAACGAGTTAAAGCGGAAACTTACCATCACGATCCTCCATTTAAACTCCAAACAAAACACAAAAAGCGTTTAAGACAAAATTCACATGAATAAATTCACAGGATACTGAGTTCATAAGACAAGTGTGTCAACTTCAGTACCTCCGCTGGCTTCTACGAGACGACGAGACATTCTTGACTTCGAAAATTCTTCGAGCGAGCAAAGATGATGTCGTCATCGAAGTTGATCTTCTCGTTCGACGGAAACCCGCCCTACGACAAGTCCGCTTCGCTACCGAGGATCATTGATCGAGTTTGGGCAACCGGCCGACGAGGTCGAAGTCATTCTGCGGCGAGGCGCCTTATGTCTTCTTGAAGACGGTCGCCCCGACAATAAAAGAGCCAACGTCGCCATCGGCCTCGGTTGCGAGCAAGAGTTCCCGTACTCGGGAAGCCCAAGGACGGGAAGACTTTTGCTAAGACCGGTGTCTCCGATCCCATCGAGTGCGTCGGCCCCGTGGAAAAGAGGGTTGTCACCGCCACATTCACGGGGTTCACAATCACCGCAACTCGCCGCACCTATCGATCAAAGGAAAACAAATTTTTAATGAGGAAGAATCAGTCGATGCCCTTGCCCCACTGTTGTCTGTCATCGATATTGGATCTAGCTTAAAGTTCGGTCAATCCTACACGAACACGACGCGAAATAAGAACCGCGAGATTTTAAAAGCCAAAAGGCAAAGCTTTAAAACCGTTCGCCGCAGAATTCCTCGACCAGGATGAAATTGGATGGTCCGAGACCGCACCTTTCCTTGGAGGAAGCGGCGTTTCACCATCGGTTCGCCGCTCCTCGGAGAGAGAGTATTCATAAGATCGTCGCCGCCTCTCGAAAACCTACATACCGCCGAGCCAGATCCGTCTCGCTTCGGGTCCGAGAACACGGCTGCCACCACGAGGGAGATCCCCACAAGATGAACAATGACAAGAGATCACTAGTGCATCGCATCCGGACCGCGCATTAAGGACCACGATTTATCTAGGAGAGCCGAGGCCCACTAAAGAGACGTCTCAGTCTCCGGACCTCGGTTCCGAAGGAGAAGTTGCGGAGTCCCAAGGTTGCTTCGGAGCGGGTGTCTCAACGAAGATCGAAAGACGTCTCCCCGCAAAGGATTCTAAGTCCGATGCTCCGATCGTAGCGTTACGGCCATGCCGAAGCCGGTGTTGATGGAAGGTGTACAACATCGGTGCCGGCCGATCTCGAGATCATTAAAGGGAGGACAATCGAGGAAAGATTAGAGAAGCTCGGTGCGTACATCGCCGAACCGTCAAAAGAACAAAGTGGAAACATCAATGATGAAGAACATGATTTGTCGTTTCATATGGATGAAGATTTTGCGTAGATCTTTATGGTTGGGACTAGAGCCTCAAGCGTCATCGCGCGGTGCTCCTTTGCCTGCCGAGGAGAACGCCGAGGATGAGTCACGAAAGGGCCATCCGAACGGAGGGATGAGCTTATCATCCGCATGGAGAAAAGGATGGAGGAGATGGCGGCGGGTTATAGCCTCATTTCGGGAATCAGCCTCGATCTCCGAGAGCAAACGCCTCTCCGGAGATAAACTAGCCGGAGACCATTCATGTTGCAGATGAAATGAATGATTCGGCCGAACACTTATCTTAGGAAAAGGATATCGAACGAGATAGTTGAACAACAAGTAAAGGAGGCGTTAGCCCGATCCAAAGGAGGAGCGTTGATTCCAAGGGTAGACCATATCCGGAGGAATTCGATGCGGTGCTCTACCCGAAGGGCTTCGTGCCACACTACGCTTCAAAACATTTGATGGAACGGAAATCCTCGACAGAGCATGTTGCACAACTCCGAAGCCGAGGATTCTTCGCGACGCGGGGGTAGTGATGCATTGTTGTGTCGTCGGTTGTGAGCGATGCTTTCGGGAATTGCTTTTGACGCAGAGTACGTCCGAACTGCCCGATGACTCCGAGAAAACGTTTCGCGAGAACTGGAAGGCACTCTTTGTTAAGCGGTTCGGCGGGTAAACACGCATATCACCATCGGTGATCTCGTGGTGGAGCGGCGAGCAGTGAAACATTGACGGTGACTATACCTGACGATGGAGAAGTCTGAAGCATGAAATGTGAACCACTAGCTCAGAAGCTGAACATGCGATTGAAATACTTCTAAAGAGCATTCTATGGTCGAAAGAGGTTTCTACTCGCAGGATTCACCATCGAAGACATTCGAAAAGTTACTTCGCTAAGGCGGAGTCTACGAAGAGGCCGTCAATTCTGGATTTTTGGAGAAACCGAGCCAGCCAACAAAACATTTGAAAAAGAAGACAGACGAATGGCGACGGATACGATAAAGGAAAACGTCAATACGGATTCGAGTCGAGAAACCTCAACAAAGCTATCAACATCGCGACAATACTGGCCAACGATCATTCCAAGAACGGTCGTACCGGGATAATGGAAGACGAGGTCCGTCTATACTGACGGGTGAACAGAACATACTCTTTCAGAGAATGAGGCGATAGGAAAGATGTTCGAATTTAGTCGAAACACGAGTTCGTGCTTCTGCAGCTACGAAGACAGGAAGAAGTCGACAGGAGGACCAACCCGATTATTGCACATACTACGGATTGCTTGGTCATACCTGTAGAGGTTGCTTCGTCTTCGAAGAATAGGCTTGAAAAAATTTTCGAGAATATGAACATAACGATCCGAAAGAATATTTGAAAGAGCACCGAATAAGGTTCAATCAACGTAATTTCGGTTGATCCTAGAGTTCGATTGATTGATGGTACGACAAAGAATGAAACGTCTTTCGATTACTTGTCGTACTACTTTGTTTTTGAAACGAATGTTAATGATATCAATGTTTTGTATGTCTCTTCCACTCACACCGCAATAAAATTAATAAAGAAGCTTGTTGTTTTTCGAGCTCGTTTAATGTTTGAAGAAGACACAGTTGATAAAATGTCCGAAACTTCAACGGGAAGACAAGCTGAGAAAGGAGTAATCAAATATAAAAAATTTCAAGACGTTGTGATGAAATTATGATTTCAGGGAAAATAAAATTAATGCCCTAATAATCGAGTCCCGCACTTTAAAGCTTTTGAATCTGGTCCGATAGAATTTCGAATAAGTCAAGTGTGATTATAATACGAGTAATTGACTAATGATATCACGAGACTTTTAATCCTACCGCTGATTGACGTCCCGACGCTCGAACGAGCTTATAATATCTCGGGATTTGTCTTAAGAAATATTCGAGAATTGTTAATTAGGGGAGTTCGAACATCCAAAATCTTTAAATTATCTTATACTAGGATATAAGTAATTCTAGAAAACGAAAGCTGATGTAAAAAAAAAGTGCGAAAATCTCCGCGAGAAGAATCTTGAGGTGGGCATAAAATCAAAATCGGTGTCTCGGTTCGGACATTCAAAATCTAACGTGCGTCCACCAGGATATAGTAATTCTCGATAAAGAAGGAGCGGAAAAAAAAAGAGAAAAAATGAGACTCCGCAGGAAGAAAGCTCGAGGTGAGCAATCAAAGATGGTGTTTGAATTCTCACTGAATCGAGAAAGCTTGAAAGGTCTCTTAGAAATTCTTCGGATATTATACTTGGAAAGAGTTAAGTGATCTTGTATCTTTTGATCCGTATTAATTGTCTCGAAATATCCTTGGGAGATGAAAAATATTTAAATCATGCGTAATCTAAATTCAGATCTGGCAAGCAAGAAAGAAGGACTAAAGAAAGGCGCATGTCATTAGCGAATTAATGGGATTCTACGCGAAGTCGTATCTCTCGATGCCGATGACAACGCCAATTCTCGATTTGAAGCACATTAAAACAATCTCCCGAATCAATGTGAACAATCCTCAAATCGGTGATAAAGAAACGACGACTGTCACGACGGATCTGCAAAGCATTCAACGCTTCGAGCATGATGTCTACTATAAATAAGCACGTCTTTATGTGTACTTGAAAGAATACGATTCGATAAGTATTCATTAAAGAATGGGTTATTTTCGCACATGTCTTCGATCGATCGGATAGATGCTGTCAAGATCGCACTATCATGGTGTCTAAAGACAGTCTTGTTCCTAGAAACATCAATGTCGTGTTTGTCCAGAATCGGTCCAAATCCTAACAACAATGCAACAACGGAAAACTCACAAAACATCAATGCAAAATCACATTCCACCATAACAAAAGAAATAAACTCAAAGATCAAATCAAAATGATCGATGAAAATTCAAAATCGAAATTTCAACTTCAGTCCAGCCTGGATATGTTAGAGTTTCCTCGACCCATCCCTAGCGTCGCTTCTCTCGACCGAAGTTTCCTTCCACAAGAACTGCGGGTCCTATTTTCCGTACTGTAAGAGGCTAGCGTGGCTCATCTACATAGAACCGCACTCTTCATGTCTTGTATCTGTATACATGAGATTTGCTGTACTTATTAGACCGCATCTCTTTCATGAGACATTTCTTCGATCAGCCGATGAGTTGGATGTGAGTCCTCTGCATTCCTTCAATCCGATTTCTTTCGTCGACATTTTTACACTAACTCTCCTAATTCCACAAGTTTCATAAGATTTACACAAATTTCTCACAAATTCATAAAATCAAATTCTGAGGATAGGAGTAAGACCCCCTTTGATGGATGTTAAGGCTTCCGAACCCTCCAAAATCAAATTTCAGGGTCGGTGCAGGGATTCCGACTCCTTCAAATTCCACAACACAAGATCGAAACACATATACAAATCAAATCGAAACATTTCGAATCCGGAACCACGTTCCAATTTCGACTCGGTTAGGTTGAGCCTCCTCGACCCATCGCTAGTGTCATCTCCTCGCGCAAAGTCTTCTTCCATGAAGCATTGAGTCTCTGCACTCACAAACCTTCGCAAATCTTTGCATTTACATTTCTATCTTCCACGATTTTTCACTTTCTATCCATAAACTTCTTACAATATGAATGTTTTCTTCTCTGATCGATCATGAGGTTGGAAGTCGGTCCCGATGCATTCTCATGCCGATCGTTTTGTCATCGTTTAGGTTGGATGTTAGTCCCAGTGCATTCCTTCCTAATGTGATATTTTCGCTATTTCCAGGGTTGGATATTAGTCCGTCGCATTCCTCCCGAATAAGCAGAAATCTTCTCTCGATCGATTCTTGAGTTGGATATCGGTCCAGGTGCATTCCCACTCATCACGATTTTCTTTTCGTCATCGCTTAGGTTGGATGTTAGTCGCGATGCATTCCTTCACTAACGTGATGAACGTTCATTCTTACTAGGTTGGATGTTAGTCCAGAGTGCATTCCTTCCTATTGCGATAGACATCTTCACTACTTGCTTAGGTTGGATGTTAGCCTGCGTGCATTCCTTCCTATCGTGATGAACATTTTCATTCTTTGTAGGGTTGGATATTAGTCCAGCGCATTCATCCCCAATGCTAGCGGTACACCTTAGTTCTTGAGTTGGATGTCGATCGCGCTGCTTTCCTACTCGTTCGTCAGTGCGTAGGTTGGATGTTAGTCGGTGCGTTCTTCCATCGCGATAGGCATCTTCACTACTTCTTGAGTTGGATATCAGTCCCAGTGCTTTCCTACTCATCCCAATCTTTTTGTCACCGCTTAGGTTGGATGTTAGTCCCAGCGCATTCCCCCCAATGTAGCAGACACCTTCAGTTTTTTTTTTGAGTTGGATATCAGTCCCAGTGCTTTCCTACTCATCCCGATCTTTTGTCACCGCTTAGGTTGGATGTTAGTCCCAGTGCATTCCTTCCTATTGCGATAGACATCTTCACTACTTCTTAGGTTGGATGTTAGTCCCAGTGCATTCCTTCCTATCGTGATAGACATTTTCGCTACCTGTTGGATTGGATACAAGTCCCAGTGTTTTCTTCCCCAGCGTAGCAGACATTTCTCGATCAGCTCTCAGGTTGGATGCGCACCCTGTGCTTTCCTGCTCAACCTGATTTCTACAAATATTTTTCACAAATACTTCACAAATTTCCACATCTTTTCCAATACCTTCGCTACTGCTAGGGCCGGATGTGAGACCCCGTGCTTTCCGCCCCACTGTAGCAGACATTCATTGACACCGCTTGGGTTGGATGTGAATCCCGGTGTCTTCCTTCCCAATACTAACAATTATTTTTGACATTGATCCTCGGGCGGATATGCATCCTTGTGCCTTCCTCCATGATATGACTCCACTAAAATCAAAACGAACCAGCCGACATTGAATCTTGAAAAGTCAAACTCACAATCACGATTTGAAAACACACTGCTAATCCTCGGCGGATACTCATAAATTCTCCACTGAAGCTTCTTTTGAGCTGGGCTTTCCCAGTGGGAACCTCGACTCGAATTCGATTATCGAACCCGGTTCGATGTTCGATCTGTTCTAAGTATGTATACTTAAACGGATTCTTTGGTTTTGTTGATCGCTCGGTCAACACCACATCGTGTGGTGTCTTGTTCGGACACCACTGCCTATCAGGGAGTCCTTTTGTTGACCTCATTTTAGTGAGGTCTTAGCGATTCTTCACGTTAGACACTAGGATCTAGCTTTAGAGTTCTCTACCGACCATCCTATGGACTAGTCATGGACCCGCCTCCCATGGAGCTGCAAACCACTTCGGACCCATTTTTGTAAGGCACTCGCATGAGTAGTCCTAAGACTCGACTCTTCGTTGCAAGGCTAGGACTAACATGTAGAGGGGCTCGAAAATGAGTTCCCATAGAGGCGAACGGCCTCAGGTGAACCCCTAATGCTCGAGCACTCCACGATTTGACACTTCTTCGACCCGATCGTCGGCGAACTTGTCCGAGACGACCCCGGATGACGAAACGGACCACACGGATGCGTCCGGAACGTCGACTTTAGCTAAGAAGGATACCCATATTGCTGTGGTTCCACGGTCGCGCGAACGGCACGAAAATCGATGCAATTTTTTTTTTATTAGCGGGGCACGAGTTCGGGCCTAGCCCGAGTTCAATTCGAGCTCGATGTGGGCTGAACACGGGCCTAGTCGTTTTAAATTTTAAAATTCAAAATTTAAATTTATCATTTAAACTCACATTAATTGGGCGTAATTAAGGGTTAAGTTTTTCCAATTGAGGCTCCTCTGCGCATGGAAAGCATTCAATAGCCCGCCTAATGCTGTAACGGACATTTTTGAGAGCGCGGTATAGAATTTTGGCTCCCCCCGCGCTCGCCTTTTCTCTTGGAGACGGATTCGACCCCTGCTCCCAGAATTCGAAACTCCTTCACCTCGGCACCAAAGCTCCCGAAGCCCCCAGCTCGCCATCTTTCTCCCGTTCCGCCGTCTCTGCACAGGCCCGCACGCCCGTCTCCCTGCACCGAAACTCCTCCCCCTCTCACGCTCGATCACGCCTCCTTCCTCTGCAGCGAAGCCTTCGACCTTCCTCTTAGCTCCTGCTCCTCACCATCTTCCTCTCCCGCTCCCCTCTGCAACCTAAACCGCTTGCCTGCTTCACCCGCCTCCCTCTTCCCCGCGACAGAAATTTTGCTCGCCGTCTTCCTTCTCACACGCGACGGACTCTCCCAGCACAAACGAGGACTCCCGATTCCGCTTCCAATCGCCTAAGTCTCCCTGCACCACAGAAGCCCCGCTCACCTTCTCCCGCGCGACAAAGCTCTGTCCGCCAGAAGTTGAGAGCCCGACTCCTCTGCTCGACCGCTCCTTCCTCTCCTGTTTGAGACTCTCCCGCTCGCTGGACTCCTCTGCCTTGCTAGAAACCGCGCCGGCTCACCTTCCGCTATCTCTTTGCTCCAACTGCCGCTATCCTGTAGCATTTCCTGGACTCTCCGCTCAAGGTCGTATTTTTCTAACTCATTTAACTTACCCGATTCAATCAGCCTTTTTAGTCTCTTGCAAAGTTTCTATTGCTTATTTCATGATGCATGAGTTTAAGTTGATTTTTGCAGACAGGTGCTTAAATATGAATCTTAATTTGCTTTGATGATTTCTTCTCAAAACTTTCGGAAATCTACATGCATGCCACTCAACTCTTTGCATATTTACATAAGTAACACCTAAAACTTTGGTTTTACAATTAAAGCACTCTCTATTTCTTAATGAGAATGATGTAATTGCATGCTTAAGAATTTATACACTCGATTTGGGCACTTCGTCTCGAAGGAGTTTTGGTAACATAGCCTTTTAAATCCGAATGTTTCGTGTGATTATTTGCAAATGTTTCAAAGCTTTAGTACACTATCTCTTAAAATCTGAAAGTTTTACATGTTACTCGCAAATGCTAGAAAGCTTGATGGGTTGATTGAAGCAACATATGCATGATTTTAGAAGTGTTTTAAACATCATTTCGGGGGTTGCCCTTGCTCAATTCATCATTTTTTTTAAGAGCTTTATGAATCATTTAAATGTCATTTCATCCACTGTATTTTTTTTTTTAGGCTTTAGATCCACCGCTTGGGCTTTTTATAAGGGCTGTCCGGGGCTTTTAAATTGCTGTTTGGACTTTTTGGGGACTGTCCGGAGTGATCTGATTGCTGTTTGGAGCTGTTGGTGACTTTAAAACTGCTGTGTAATGTTTGTTATTGCTGTTTGGAGCTGTTGGAGACTTAGAAAAGCTGTTTGAGTGCTGTTTGGATTATTTGGAAGCTGTAGGATTGTCGTCCAATGCTTAGAGCTGCTGTTTGGAGCACCTAGAAGTTGTAGGATTGTCGTCCAATGCTTAGAGCTGCTGTTTGGAGCACCTAGAAGTTGTAGGATTGCCGTCCAATGCTTAGAGCTGCTGTTTGGAGCACCTAGAAGCTGTAGGATTGCCGTCCAACGCTTAGAGCTGCTGTTTGGAGCGTCTAGAAGTCGTAGGATTGCTGTCCCGTGCTTATAGTTGCTGTTTGGAGTGTTTTAAAACCATACAATTGATATTTGGAATATTTGGAAGTCATACAATTGCTGTTTGAATTGTTTGGAAGTCAATTTATTGTTGTTTGGAGCGTTTAGATGCCATAGGATCCCAGCCTAGCACTTAGAATCGTTGTTTGGAATATCTAGTTGCCGCCATGAGTCGTAGGGGATCATAGAATCGCCGCATAGGCTTGCTAGTTGCTGCCCCGAGTCGTTGGAAGCCTTAAAATTGTGATTTAGGACTAGTTCACTTGCATTTTCTTCCCTTTTGGCTTTTGCTAGTTTTGGAAGTTAGCCGGCCTTCTCCGTTTTCTTCGTCTTTTTTTTATTTATTTTCTTATTTTATTGTTGTTTAAAACGGTTAAGTCACAAAAGTGATTCGATTTAATCGAGGAAGAGTAAAACACTCTTAATCACTTCGAAGCACGAGTCAAAGCGCAGGATCCCTAGAGTTAGAGCACACCCTTGGTGAGAACCCATCCACCTAATCCTCGACATAAGCTTCCGTAGCCCAGAAGCACACCCTAGTGAGAGCCTATCCACCTAATCCTCAGCATAGAGCTTCCTGAGACCTGTGAAAGCACACCCTAGAGTGAGAGCCTATCCACCTAATCCTCAAGATGGGTTTCCTGTGAGTCAGAGAGCACACCCTAGGTGAGAACCCATCCACCTAATCCTCAAGATAGAGCTCCTAGACTAGGGAGCACACCCTAAGTGAGAGCTCATCCACCTAATCATCAACGATGCAGACTCCTGCATTTTGTAGAGCACATCCTGAGTGAGAGCCCATCCATCTAACCTTCGAATGACAGCGAAACTAAGTACTCGACCCTAATTCACAAGTCGATCAATACATTCATACTGCAGAACGCACCGAGGCTTGGTTCACCCTTCCTTAATTAAATCAATCTGCGAATTCCTTAAATGACTTAATCAATATTGAAACTCAATGCTCGGATTCGAGCTTCGAGTATTACACTCAAATCCTCCCACGATTGGGACATTTGTTTCATGCACATATGAATCATCGATCCGTGTAAGTCCGAGGTCTAGGTATGAGAGCGATGATGATAACGCTTATGTGTGCTATACGAGGATACGATGTGAGATAATTAGGATGAGTATCCCTACCTCGAGGACCTTCGACTAGGGAGAGGAAAGGACTGATGATACTTATTCGCCGACCCTCGATGAGATCGTTTCCCGACGATCTTGGGTCGTTAGTAGTCCCGAAGACGATTAGAATGGATTAGCACTGCTGACTATATAATTTTACAAATATATATAAAAAAGAAAATAATAATAAAACAAAATCTCTTTTCATTAAAAAGAACTCGCATAAAAAACTTAAACAACGACTTTTGCATGAAAATCGAAAGACCTATTTCTTATAAAATATATAAAGGTCCATTGACTAATCACTTTGATTGGGTTAGAGACTACCCTCCTTAGACATGTCGGCCGGTAACTCTTATCCAAGGTCGGAAGACACTACCAGCCTCCGAGCCCCCACCTCTTCCGATGTCTTATACTCACTCTGATCTTCCATACGTGATCTACGAGTTTTTATTTGCGATTTATACGACTCGTTTCTTTATTTTCCGACTTTCGTGTCCGGTTTTCCGCTTCGTTTACTTTTCCTGCAAGTTTATTTAAAAATTCCTGCGAATGATATCTACGTCGCAATACAAATGTCATGCGAGTAGCGGATGCTTCGCGTACGTTTTTACAGCTTATTTCAGACAAATTACTCAATCGTAATTTATTTTACCGCAAGCTTACTTTTCACGTACCTTTTATACACTCGCAATATATCTACTCTGTACGCAAACCCGAATCGAAACCGAAACCAAAACAAAAATCAAACTTCGCACCAAAGCATTGAACACACTCGACAAAACCACTCGAACCTGCAAGCATCAGGATTATTACTTCGAAGTAGAGAAGCTAACCCGTCGGCAGACACAGAAGGAGCATGAGCGAACCACGATCGGAGGTGGTCGATATTCTACAACAACATGACGAGGAGCTTGGATCGAGCAACAAGGATCTTCTTCAGAGAAACTCTTCCTAGCTTAAATAACAACACATGGGACTTCGAGGTAGCTCGTCCACGCTGCGCGTAAACCCTCACTCTCCTTTTAGCTTACATGTAACCGTGTTAGACACAGTAAGTCCTAACACGTTTTAGTGTCCGAGGTTGTCGTACGTGCATGACATAAATCCTCATATCTCGTAGGCTATTTGCACGATCGCAGTATTATGCAAGTTGTAAGTCCCAAATAATAAAATCGACAGGATTAAACATTTAATTAACATCGTCTCCAAAACGCAACAAGCACAGGTAGGATACTGGAAGTCATCGGGTTCGCGCCGGATCCGCGACATCCCCTACCTTTTCTTTCCTTCTGGACTCACGAAAATAATCTGCTCCCATTCGAGCCACTCCCACTCGTTTTTCCATGTCCTACCGCGAAAACTAAACCTCGACTCCAAGACAGAACCACCGATCATTATCGAGAGTTTTCTCGAGTGACACCAGCCATTCGAGATGTAATTAACTATAGTGCTCGTCTTGTTGTGAATCTTGGAACCTGCGGTAAAATAAACCCTATCTAGTTTTTCTATTGGTAGAGGAACCATTTGGCCACACATAAAGGTTCGCAGATCAAACGGATGTCACGAGTCCTTTAGCTCAGATGATCGGTCTACCGTCGCTAAGATACATTCTATTCTTTCGAGAAAGTGTATCATTTGTGACATCAAAGACGATTACGCAAATTGTCTGGACAAATGAGATCCAGGCGGTCTCATCTTTCAAAATTAAAATACACTACTTTCAAAACTACTTTTCAAAATCATATATCTTTTATATTAAACTAAATCACTAAATTTTTATATTCTTTTAAAAGCAAACAAAAAAATGCCGGCCGACAATGCTCTATGCAAATCTGGCCACTCTGTATTCTTTCTTTCACAACAAGAAATTTGATGTCAATATGCTTTGACTTGGATGAACTCCTGTTGTTATTGGAATACAATCTTCTTGATTGATTGTCACAAAATAAGCTTTAGTGGTCTTTCAATCCCTTCCATATCGCGAATTATCAGTGACAAAATTCTCGACCATATGTCATAGTTGGATGCCATCATAACATGCTTATATACTCTCTCTGCTCATAGTGGATGAAGCTATTAGTGTTTGTTTTGCACTTCTCCAGGGATATAGCTCCACCACTTAACAAAAATATGTAGCTCGATGTGGATCTTCTCATTGTCTTGGCATCCGAACAAAATCGGAGTCGAATACCCAATGATCTCCGAATGATCCGATCTCCTATAGTGTAAGCATGTAATCTTTTGTTCTCTTAAGCTATCCTCATAACCCTTTTGACCGCTTTCCGATGATCCATTCCTAGGTTACTTAAGTATCCGCTAAAACTCCAACAATGTACGCTTGATATCCGGTCGCAGTACAAACTGGAAGCATACATAAGACTCCCTATCGTCGAAGCATATGGAATCTTTGCATTTCCGAATCTCGAGGTTTCTTTTAGGCACTGATTGAGACCGAACTTGTCTCGCTTTAGCGACTGGGGTGTCGATTGGTTTCACGATTACGCATGTCATATCTTTTAAGCACTTTATCAATATAGCCTCTTTGTGATAATCCAAGAATACACTCGAGAACGATCTCGGTGAATTCGAATTCCTAAAACAAATGAGGCATCACCAAAATCTTTCATCTCAAAATTATTTGATAGAAATCTTTTGGTTTCCTGTAACATCTTCTATATCATTTGTGTAGCACTATGTCATCCACATACAAAATCGAAAAAATATGTTTTATCCCATCGAATTTATGATACACACAATCATCAATCGCATTCATTTCAAAACCAAATGAAAGAATCAGCTAATGAAATTTGTGATATCATTGATCGGAAGCTTGTTTGAGCCTGTAAATGGATTTCGTCGGTTCTGCAAACCATATTCTTCGGGTCTCCTATTACAAAGCTTTTACGGTTCGCACCATATAGATCGTTTCATCAATGTCTCCATTGAGAAATGCGGTCTTGACATTCATTTGATGTAACTCCATATCATAATGAAGCGACAGTGTCATGATTACTCTAAAAGAGTCCTTTGTTGAAGCTGGAGAAAGGTCTCTTTATAGTCGATCCTTCCTTTTCGAGTAAAGTCTTTAGCTACTGAAGACGAGCTTTATGTCTTTCCACATTGCCTTTTGAATCCTTTTAGTTTTAAAAATCCATTTACAACCAATGGGTTTCTTTCCTTACTGCAATGGAACAAGTTCTCAAACTTTATGGTCTTCGCATGAACTTATACTCCTCATTCATTGCTTTCGATCCATTTTTCGAATCGGACTTCATGCATAACTTGATGAAAGTTGATAGGATCATCTTCCATCATGCTAATATTTTCCTCATATTCCCGAAGAAATACAATATAATCATCCGAAATAAGCATTTCTTCTTTCCCTAGTGGATCGTCGCAAAAGCACTCGCTCTTGAACTTGTTCTTGAGGTTGTTGAATTTGTTCCTCGAGGGGTTCTTGATTTGCAACTTCGATCGATGTCGGGAGTAAGATCTCGATCATTATCAAAAGCAATTACAGAATAGAAACCAATTCCTCTTCAACAAGAGTAGTATGGTCCGATTCCTCCTCAAAGACAAAGTCTACAACTCTGATTTCTCCCCCCAAATTCAATATCCTCGAAAGAACACTGCAGTTCCTGCTCAAAAATTATCTTTAATTTGGGATCATAAAACTTGAAACCCACTAGATCGCTCCGAATAACCAACAAGTAGTTGCTTCTTGTTTTAGTGTCTAACTTTTCTCGAAGTGGCTTGTAAGGTGCTCTTGCCTCGACGGCGACCTCAAACATGAAAATGCTTTAAGCCGGGTTTTCGCCACGTCCAAAGCTTCATAAGGTGTAATTGCAGTTGCTTTAGTTGGTACTCTATTTAGAATGTAGGTTCGCTTGTCTTGAGTGCTTCTCCCGGAGTGAATTTGGTAAGGTAGAATGAGCGATCATACTTCTTACCATGTCTTTAAGAGTGAGATTTCGTCTTTCAGCTACACCATTCATGCTGGAGTGAACCCGGCATAGTGTATTGTGGAACAATTCCACACTCCTCTAGAATTTAGCGAATGGTCCGGACGTTGTTCACACAAGCCGTACATATCTACCGTAGTATTCACCACTGCGTCAGATTTGACTTTCTTTATTCTTTTGCTTAGTTGATTTTCAACTGTCATTTATAAGATTTGAACAGCGTCCGATCTTGGGACTTTCATTAATAAGAAATAGGTATGCATATCTTGAATAATCATCATGAATGATACAAAATATTGTTGACCATTCCAGAAAGTTCGTAAAATTATCCACAAACATCCGTATGTATCGATTCTAAGACATCAGTAACTACATATGCACCTAATTTCTTCGTACTAGTACAGTTTTCTCTTAATCGCATTCAATACGGACATCGAAGTACAGTAAAATCGATGGAATTTAGAATTCCATCGACACGAAGTCTTTCAACTCTATTTACGAGATGTGACCTGCAAACGCTCGTGTCATAATGCTCCCGAATTTTCATTATTAATTTTTCGAACAGTATCGTGATTCCACATTCGAGTTTCATTATAAGAAGCAACGATGATCAACGAAATAAAGATTGTCATATACAATTAGAGAACCAGTTCAAATGATATTGGAATTAATAGATAAACCGAAAGAATCATTTTGAAATGAACAACAATAACCTAATTTGTCCAAACAATAAACGAAACCAAATTTCGTCTAAATGACTGATAACAATAACTATCTATCAAATCCGAAATAATGTAACCGACATAATAACAATCTAAAATGCCCGATTGCTTCCACTTCTACCGATTTTCCATCTCCACATAAATGCATCTTTCAAGTATCATTTAGTTTTCGATAGCTCAGATCAACCTCGCGTTGAAACACTTATGTTAGTAGTAGCATCGCAGTCTCAACCACCAAGTGTTTCTACAGATCGGCCGAATTTACTCGAACGGACAAAGTTAGAAATGTACCTTTCTTTACACGCAAGCATGATATTTAGCACATTCCTTCTTCGATGTCCTTCTTTGTTGCAAAAGAAACAGTCGATATTTTACGAATTTTGAGACTTTATTTTGTTTCTTTTGAGAAGGACTTTACTTTTAGCAAGCTTCATTCTTTCTTTTAGAGCCTCTTTCATTAGAGGTGTTTACAAATGAGCACTTTCAGTCTTTCCTTACTTGACCTTTCTTCTCTTGCACATGATGAGAAATAAGCTCATTAAAGTCAATTCTCCTTTTGCGATATTATAGTCGACTAGAAATCAGTCAAGCTATGGAGGAAGAGAAATAAAAACTAAATGCACGAGTAAGTCGTCAGTCGACTCGAGATTTAGTTCTTTAATTTTGAAGCGATATTAGACATCTCCGTGTTGTACTCCCTTATATTTTCCTTACCTCTGAACTTCGTTGAAATCGGTTCTTTAAAAGAATACCGGATTTCGGCCTTATCGCTCTTTCTGAAAGCGTTTCTCGATTTCAATGAGGAAAATTGCGGCGATCGATGATCTCGGTAGACACGCACCTCAAGGCCTCGGGTATGCGCGCTTATGATCATTAGACTCGAGCGATTAGAACGGTCCCACTTCTCGAAATTTCTCCTATCCTCGGAGGAACTTGCATCCGTAAGAGGAGCGGGCTTTCTATTCTTAATGCTTAGATCTGCGATCCATGCAGACGAAGCAATGATGAATGTTCTCTTTCCAATCCTTAACACTATCACGCCAAGATTGGGCAACCGAATCGAGATTAGCGGATACGTGTAAGAACAATCGAAAAATAAACAAAAGATTTAATTAATAAAATGTTTAAATTCGATTAATGGTAAATCCCATCTCAAGATACTTAATGCGACATTAATATCAGTCTTTGGACGATAATATTAGCTGCTTAGTAGTAATCTTGTTGTAATGAATAAACGTTAACAATAACGTATATCGAGTAATAAATCTATCTTTGGATCGATTCATTACTTCATATATTATTCATTATAATTGTTACGTATTTATCATCACGAGTGTGTGTGCGTTTCAGCCAAGTATTAATTTTCCTTTGGGCCGATTAATGCTTGCACGTAACCTACATACTATACAACATTAAATCGTTCGTCGTGAGCTATTTACACATGAGAGAGTCAGCTTTAGCGACACATAATGCTTGATAAGTTCGATTAAAAATGATGGACAATTTTAAAATATCATTTATTCGAATTTAATTTAAACTTTAATTTAATTTTATAAAATCTTATATTTATAAATAATGCGCTAATTTATAAGTCATAAAAGCTCATGATTTACAAGCAAAAATTATTGATTTTATAAAATTAATCAATCATAAACTTTACGATTAACTTACTTCATTTTAAAATGAGTAAATTAATTAACTTATTTATTTAATCTACTCATTAAATTAAATGACTCATTTTATTTTCCAAATTAAAATGAGTTAATTAATTAATTAATTAATGAGTAAATTAAAATTTAAATTAAACAAAATAAAATAAAATCAAGAAAATCGATTTAAAAGCTAAACAAAATAAAATAAAATTGATTTAATTTTATTTATTTTATTTTAATTTTACGATTTTTTTTTTTCGCGGACCGGGTCAGTGGACCGGGTCCACGGAATGGTCCGCGGACTGTCCGCGGGCCGGTTCGCGGGCCGGTTCCTCGAACTCGTTCCGCGAACGGTTCGCACAGCCGTTCGCGGTTCGCGAGCCGAGGCCCGTCCGGCGCGCGCCTCCGGCGATGCCCTCCTCCGCGCGGCCGCTCGGCGGCGCCTCCTCCGCGGCCGATTTCGGCGCCATTTCCGGCGAGCTCCTTTCGCCGTTCGTTTCGATTTTCGTCGGATTTTGCCTCCGTCGGAGGACGCGCCGGCACCACGCCGGACGTCGCGATCCCGCTGCGACATTCCTTTTTCCGTAGTCCCGTGCCGCTGACCTTTGCGGGCGAATCCTTCGCGGGTAAAGGCGAACGAAAGGGATAAAAAACACGAAAGAGGAGAAGAATCTCGACAAACGTGATACGGGAGTTACGTCTGCGATACTGTTAGAAATTTTCTTTAGATTTTCAAATAGATTTTGATTGAATCGAAATCTCTTGGAAAATGGCGAAAATTTTTCGTTCGCGTTCGAATCAATGAGAAAAGCTGAATCGATACTGATAGCGGAAGCGTACTGGATCCATTTGATCGATTGCGAGCGACGATCTTCCAATCCGCAATTTATCCGGAGTTTTCTTAGTTTCTCTCGTTGATGGGGAACAAGAGAGTTTTAAAAGTATGCGGATCGGGGACCAATTACACTCGTATTTATTATATACATAACGGTGGTTACTAAAAGATTGCTTAATTCAATTACGCACTCATTAAATTGGAATTTGCTCTTATAGTATCCATGCTTATAATTTCAATGACAAATGTCTCTAAAGTCATAAAGCTTTATTATTAATTAGACCACAATAATTTTGACTTATTAAATAATGACCCAATACATTTATTAATTACATTGTACTCCCATAATAATCTAACAAGATTTTCAGTTTCGACTAGTTTAGGCAGGACTTAAAAGTTACAGGCAAGTTTCGTATAAAACTAAATAGTTCTACGGAAAAATCATAGATTTTGAATTAAACTTTTGGTGGAACCAAAGCAGTCATCAAAGTTTAACTAAAATTCTATCATTGAGGCACCAGAAAATTCCATTTGTGTTGTAACTGGAGAGCCCATTAGCTAATCCTTTTTTTCTCCAACAATAATTCTTTTGATAATCAATAAAAGTATTTTATCGAAAAGATTAAAAGAAACAAGATTATATAGTCAAAATTATTGAATACAAGCGATAATACTAAAACCAATACAGATTTTTTAATTTTGGTTCGGAAGATATGAAAAGTGTCTCAAAAAATAGTGATGAAGACAACAAAAAAGGAAATAGCAAAGGTAGTAAATGTTGAACGTAGCAGCCAGCAGGAAGAAATTGCAGACAATAGGAAATTGAGGAGGAGAACTGTAAGCTAGACATTCATTACACCATAGCAGCCGGTAACATTTGATACAGTAAGTAACATGTATAGAGATATGAGGATCAAGTTTGTTATGAAATGAGTGGTGAGATTTAATTTATTAATGTCGGACGGTCCAGATTGCTCTTAGGTTGTTATTGGTGGTACTGCTGCAGGGTAGTGAAGCAGATTCCGTTACATCCCCCCCTCAAACTGATGATTTCGGCTGGAATTGTCAGTTTTATTTTGTTTGTAAGTTGCTGAAATCTTGATTTGGAGAGTGCTTTAGTAAAGGCATCTGCTATTTGATTTTCCGTAGAGATGTGATGGACTGTAATGTGATGTTGTTGAACGCAATTGCGGATGAAGTGGCAATAAACCTCGAAATGCTAGGCATGCGAACATGAAATACGGGGTGGTTGGCTAATGTGATCATTGATACGTTGTCGCAGTACAGAAAGGTTGAAGTTGAGGGATGTTGAAGTCAGCCACGAGGAGACTTAGCCATATAATGTCTGCTGCAGTGGAGACAAGAGCCCTGTATTTGGATTCTGAGGAGGAGCAAGCTACAGTGATTTGTTTCTTGGATGACCAGAAGACGGGTGTGTTGCCGATAAAGGCACAGTAGCCAGAATTAGATTCCTGTCAGTTGGGTTGCCGGCCCAATCAGCATTGAAATAGGCGGTGAGGCATAGTTCAGACCGGTACATCGGAAGACCAAGGGTTATAGTGCCATTCAGGTAAGGAGGTAATCGCTTGATCTGGTTAAAATGATTGTTTGTAGGTTGTTGCATGTGTTGATAGGCGAGAATGACTGTGAAAGTAAGGTCTGGGCAGGTAAGTGTGAGGTCTTAGAGAGAGCCCACTATTTGGCAGTAAAGTGTGGGCTTGGAGAAAGGTGTGTGGTCGGATGAAGTGGAGGATTGCTTGGAGGAACAGAGGTTGGAGAGAGAGCCCACTATTTGGCAGTAAATTTGGAGCTTTGGATGCCAGCTGATTTGAGGAATTTGGTAGCGTATGTAGATCAGGAGAGGTGGAGGCCCGCTGAAATGAGATAGGGTGTTGAGTTTTTTCATGTTGAATTGAGATTGAAGTTTTTGGATGGTAGTTTGAATGAGTGAAGAATTTGTTCCGGTGAGGAGGATGTCATCCACATATATAAGCATCTAGAGAAGTGTGGTGTTTGTGTGAAGACAAAATAGAGATGGATCGTATGGTTTAAAGACTATAGTTTGGAGGTAGTTGAAGAGAGTAGCAAATCATTGACGTGGAGTCTGTTTTATGCCATAGAGGGCCTTTTTGAGGATACAAACATGATGGGGAAAATTGGGACCTATGAAGCCTTGTGGTTGAGTCAGGTAGATGGTTTCATTGAGGTGTCCGTGGAGAAATGCATTAGACACATCTAATTGGTCGATGGGCCATTGGTTGGTGAGGGCAACAGTGATGAGTGCTCGAATGTTGAGTACTTTAGCTACCGGGTTAAAGGTTTCGGTGTAGTGAATGCCAAGTTGTTTGTAGCCTTGGTCTACTAAGCAGGTTTGTAGCAGGAGATAGAGCCATCGGCATTGCATTTAGTGTGATAGGTCCATTTGCAACCGAGGACATTGTGGTGAGTTGAAGGTGAGACTGGTCTTCATGTGCCTTGTGATTGTAGAGCTTGAAATTCCTCAGACATTGCCTCCCGCCATTTATGATGTTTGACCGCAGAGGAGTGGCATCTAGGATCAGGTGTTGTTTGCCGGATGAGATTTAGAATTTGGCATGGTTTAAGGTGACTGATTTGTAGTTGTATTTGCATTTGTTGAGTGGATGTGGTTGGCAGTTGTTTGGGAGGAGGTTCAGGTAGAGATGTGTGTGCTGAAGGACTGGTGAGTGGTGCTTTGATCTGCAGTGGAGTTTCGAGCAAGGGAAGTTCGGGCTGTGAATTTTCAGCGGAGTTAGCTAGTGTTTGGTGGGATGGTGTAGATAATATTGAGGTGGGTGTGAGGAGATGTGGCAGTTGTGGGATGTGTGGGGTAGCTGGAGGTGTTTGGGTGGGAGGATAATGTTTGAATGGGAATATTTGTTCATTGAGAGTGGCATGGCGGGATATGTAGATTTTGTTGGAGGATTGGTCCAAGCAACGGTATCCTTTTTTGGGAGTATGCGTAGCTGAGGAAGACACATGGGATGGAGAGTGGAACTAGTTTGTGATGAGTGTAGGGCTTTAGCCATGGATAGCAAAGACACCCAAACACTTTGTAGTGATTGTAGTTAGATGAACAATTGTGTAGAAGTTCGTAAGGGTATTTGGAATTGGTAGTTTTGGATGGTAGCCGGTTAATGAGGTATGTGGTGGTAAGAAGTGTGTCAACCCAAAATGAAGGTGGTAGAGAAACATGTTGCATAAGAATTTGAACGATTTCTATGAAGTAGCGGTGTTTTCGTTCGACGATTCCATTTTTCTAAGGTGTGTAGGGACATGAGTATTGGTGTAGGATTCCATGTTGATCGGTTATAAATAGGAAATTTTGATTAATGTTCTCTCCACCATCATCGGTTCTGATTGATTTAATTTTGTAAGGATGTTGATTTTCCACAAGAGATTTGATGTGTAGAAATTTTTATGCGGATTCATTTTTATTTTGAAGATATATCCATGAATAGTGCGTAAAGTCGTCGATGAACACCAAGTAATATTTATATGCTCATAAAGAAAAAGTGGGAGAGGGTCCACATACATCATAGTGAATTAATTCAAGAGGAGACAAGGATTTTGAGCTAGAAAAAGAAAAACAGAGCTTATGGCTCTTTGATACATATCATGAATTACAATATAAGTGCTTAGGAGCATTTCGTAAAAATGTAATCAAGAAGCTATGATAGATTGCGTGTTGGTCGAGGGGTAGCCAAGCCATTGATGCAAGAGCTACAGAATGTTTTGATAGAGACAAGAGCAAGATTTGAAGAGGACTTTGTGGATATAGGTGGTTACAACAGATAGAGGCCTTGAAGGAAGGGACCTTCAAGGATCGGTTGGTTGGTCTTGAAATCGGTAATTTGATATCCACCGGAAGTAAATGTGATAGAATGAGAGTTAGCTTTGGTTAGTTTGTGGACAGAGATGAGATTATAGACTAAATGAGGAATGTGATGAAGTTTGGGAAGGTTTGGCTTACATAGGGGAGTAGGTAGGATGCCTTGGCCAATTTAGGCGATGGAGAGCCCTTGCCTGTTGCCAATGGAGATGGTTCAATCACCTTTGTAGTCCTGAGCATTTTGTGAGTGTTGTACTTCAGTTGTCAGGTATTCTTCGTTCCACTATCAAGATACCACTTGGTCAGCATTTGTGGGGAGAAGGCCAGCCAGTGTTTGAAATGATTTGTCATGTTGATGCCCACATTTGTATGCCTCACGCCAGTTTTGCGACAGATTTGGCGGATTATAGGAGGACGGTTTCCACGATTTCTGCTTGAGTTGGGTTGGTTCAAACGAGCAGAGTTATTTTTCCTATTGCCTAATGCAGAGAAGTTGGTGTTGCGGCCTCTACCATGTCCGCAAATTGCAAAGAGTGAGGTGGTGTTTGAAGTCTCTTTGATTGCTTCATTTGCTAGATTAAATTCTTCACTACATAGAAGTGTGTAGAGATCATCTATAGAGATTGGGCTAAGCTTGGTTCGAATAGCCGTTTTGAATGCATGATAGGTTGAGGGTAAACCAATGAACCCCAGATTGAGATGTGCTCCTGCGTTTGCGAGAATACCTACCTTTGCTTGGACTTCGGAGAGGTATTGATTCATAGTTTTGTTTGTCATACTTAGGTTGTGAAGTTCATTCCTGTTGCCTCATGTACTACCACCAAACTAAAGCACTCATGAAACAGCTTAATTTTGGCTTAACCTATCTTTCACATGGAGTTCAATTATTTCTATCATCAAACGCTGCGCATATCAGTAAATTTATAAATGAATGTTTAATCGGAATGAGAGAAACCAACCGTGTTAATCAGATCAAGAATGATGGAAAGTTCTTGTTGGGCGAGTTGCAGGTTCTCCACCAAGCTCTGCCACGGCCATGACTGATTCCCGGCCGCCTCCTTGGAGGTGTTCTGCTTCTTCGCGTCTCTCTCCACCACTAAAGAGAAATCAATACGCCGGATCATGTTGAGCCGCTTCTCTTCATAGCCGATATCACTGCGTCAATGAATGAAAGAAATATATAAAACAAGCCTTTTTTTACGAGCGGAAGGGGAAAGAGCAGAGATTCAATTCGCACGAAGGGAATTGTTCGTTGCCAGCTTCGTCGATGGCTTGCAATCGCTTTATTGGGAGTTTGTCGAGATCAATCTTCATGTTCCCGTCCATGGCTCTGCACTCGATCTGGAAGGTAACACTGTAACCCTAGAGCAGCTCTGCAGCGCTGCAGTGCCGCCTGGAAGCTAGTGCTACCACAATGGTAACAAAATTTGGAGAAGGCCTCTTCGTTCGGAAAAATTACAAGGTTGGGATAATTTATTATTAGGCTAATTTTACATACCTACCACCCTAATCCTTTGTATTTACATATCTAGCACAAAAATATTTCTTTTATATTTTTATCATCCGAGTAATTTATATCACATAACTTTTAGAAAGTGAAATATATATAGTCATACAGACACATACAGCTTCACACATGCGCATATTTTAACTTGAGTGTATGCACACATTAAAAAGTGTTTTTATTGATCTTAAAGAGATTTAACGGTCTAGAAGGGAAAAGTATGATAGAATCAGGCTCACTACTTTGTGACCAAAAAAGTACAGTCATACAAATAAAGCCAACAAGGCCAGAACAGACTGTTCCACAAGGCAGATAAAAAGATGATTGGATGATCCAAGCATGACTCATTCATTTGGAAATGAAACATGAGAGTGTTTGAGCCATCCGCTACAGGAATATATCCCGTAGCTGAGTCGATCCAAATGAATATTAATTTTTACAAAGTATTTCAAATAATCTTGCAAATATCCCAAAGACTCCTCTATAGAGATCAATGATTGTAAACTAAGCTGGATTAGTCGATCGAACCATAACGACAACTATCATAACAAAGATCCAACGGTTCAGAGAGATAAGAGTACAACAGAGACAAACCCACTACCAAAAGATTGTGAGGTTGGATGATTGAACGAGCAATGCAATACTAGTCAAGCCAACAAAGCTAAAACAGACAGAGTCATGAGGTGGATAAGAAGATGATCGAATGATTCAAGCACAGTTCATATGGTAGGAAATGAGAGAAAAGAACATCTGAGTCATCCGCTACAAAAATTTCAGCTCAATGTGATAGACTATTCAATAGTAGAGTCGATCTAAAAGAAACCTAGCATCTTGGCAATGTTGACCTAACACCAATCTATAAAAATCAGGTTTGGTGTACTGATACATCATACAACTAGATAATGGAGGTCATATAAAATGAATATTATTTCAATAAGGTGACCCCAATGAAAGCTGGAGCATATCTTTGAAACCCAAAGAAGAACTATGTGTACCATTGGCACGACGTTCATGGCATTGTGAAATGCTGACACCTCCAAAGCTTAATTGAGGATTTGATCAAAGCTATGAAGCTGAAGAACTTTGTGGCACACGGAGCAACCACCCAGTGACAGGGAAAAGCTCATATAGAAGAAATTGTAAATAAGGTGATTTGAATCCACACAATACACATAGCTGTTGACCTCATTTTTGATGAGGTCTTCTCTTCTCTCTTTAGTACTTAGGATCTAGCCTTAGGCTTTTCCTTTGACTATCTTAGAGGACTAGAGATGGAACCTACCCCTTTAGAAACTCAACCACTTCTTAACTCCCTACAAACTCCACAAACTTGATTGTAGGCCCCTAATCACCTAGAGGGTTGAAATCAAATGTGGAAGTTTAAAGGATGAGTTCCTATAGGACTCTTTGGCCTTAGGACGCTGCATGGTGGCCCTGATGCAGTGAGGCCGACTTACACACACACTACACTTATACACCGCACTTCCACACATCTCCTAAAACCACACCCATACCCAACTTGACCTCTCGACTCATGAAGGTGATTCACATGGATGGTTCTTAACCCCTAAGCCCTCGTGTAAGAGGTTAGGAACAACATAATGAATACACAAAATGAGTCATCTCATAGCTCATATGGGCTTAATATGGCTTCATGGCTCAACCTAAATGATTCCATGTCACTTAAATTTGATTAATCTTCATTTTTTTCAAAATTTCGGTTTTTGGCCACGGGACTCGGACCCTCCTAACCTACCAAAGCGCTCGAATAAGCTCAAAATCTCCAAAATTCCTAAATCACCCAAAATTCCTCAAAATTGATCTTAAACATTTTCATACCACTCAAATTGATCATTTACAGCAAAAAATACAAAAAATTCAAAAAATACACCCAATACCCTCCAAATTACCAAAATGCCCCTCTTGACCCAAAAATTCAAAAAAATTCCAAAAATTTCCAGAAAATTTCAGAAAATCCCAAATATTCCCAATTTCATTTTGTTCAACTACACCATGGGCTGATTTTGTCAATTTACCCCACTTTTACCAAAACCCCCAATTTAACCCATTTTAAACCCAAGTGAACCCAATGTCAAACCAAACCTACCCAATTGACCCCAATTTTGGTCCAATTCAATTCTAAACTTCAATTCAACATCCCAAATGTCAATCTGGACCAAATTCAAGCCCAATTTTATTGACATTTGAATCCAATTTCACTTTTGACCTTAAAGACCAATTTTGACCCATGACTCAAACTTAGCCCAAATCAGCCCAATTCAACTCCAATTTAACCCAAATCTTTTTTAAAATCTTCCTAACATCCCCACAAACAAAAAACTAACATAATTTGCCCAAAATTTGGACCCAAACCTCACTCAAATTCAACCCAAACCCAAAATCCCCTAAATGGGCCTACACCCAAACCTAACCCAAATGGGCCCAAACCCCAAAATCAAAACCCAAACAAAGTTGAAACCTCTTTGAAACACCCCCAAAAACATTTTTCAACATTAATTTTACATCAATTTCAACCTTAACCCAACATTTATTTGGCATGGCCCTTTGCAAAATTTTTTATCTAAAAGCCCACATTTACCAAATTGTAAAAGCCCAAAGTCCATTACCAAGCCCACATGAAACCTTTTCTTCATCATTCCTTTGATAATCCTATTTGACCAAAGTCTTAAACCATCATGAAATCAACCCATTTGTAGCATCATGACAAATCCCATCAATGGAATCCAAAGTTTTTCAAAATTCCAAATAACCCTTTTCCATGCAAGTGAGCCAACCTTTTCCCAAGCCATGAGCAAGCCAAATGAAGTCATGGAGCCATGAATAAGCCATATGCAAGCTATGGGGAGCCCTTTCCACCTCACCATGCCACGTATGGCAAGAAGAGAGGAGCCTTTCCTAAGCCTTCACTAAACCTTTTTAACCCCATTCATGATACACTTTAACCAAAAGTGGCCACCTCACCTTGGATGGGGACTTCACCACACATATGAGGCTGACCCAAATGATCTCACATCAGCCCAAATCAAGCCTTGGTGAGTGAACCAAGCCAAAACCATGAATTGACCCAAATTGGACCAAAAATGTTCCTTACACCCATGTCATTTAAATCCTTGACTTTACACATGGCATAACCCAATTGATTGCACCAAGATCAAGCTTAATCATGTGAGTTTTTCTCAGCAAAAAAACCTTGGTGAATGAACCAAGCCAACCCTCATGGCCACCCAAGCTCCACCATAACCTTCCTTATTTAAACCCCACCTCCATGACCAAGGGGAGGAGATGCAAGATTTACCTTGGGGAGACTATGCCAAATTGTTCCCAAAGCTTCTCCAAGCATTTCTAAGTTCAATCAAATCATTTCCAATTGAGGCCTCACCTCTTGGACAAAGGTATCAAATTTTTTTCTCCTCTAACCGAGCATGTTTTAATTTTCTGTGCTCATTCACATGTTTTAAGTATATTATCACCGTATAGATGTGTGCTACTTAATTAGACGATTATTTAAAAAAAAAATTCATTAAATTTCGTTGAGAATCGAGGGAGATATCAAGGTTTGAAGTTGGACGGTTTTGAGTGAATAGAACAAAGAAAGAGGAGCAACGGCCGTCCGATCGGGCATGTATCCCACGGACGACGCCGATGGAGTTGGACGGCAGCTTTATCCGTGAACGAGCAACCACGCCAGCCAGTAGCAGCGCGACACGTGTCATTTGAGCGGGAAATGCATTTTTTTTATTTATTTTTGAACCTAAACTTCAAAAACTCATAACTTTTCATAGAAAACTCAAAAAAATAAAATAAAAATACCCTCTTGTTCACTGAAATGAGGAGAATAATTTGGAAGTGATTTTATATTTATTTGATGCATATTTTATTTTTAATTGATTAAATAGTGTTTTCAATCATTCAATTCTCCATACATGTATACAACTCATCATAGCATGAGACCATAAGGCTTTTGAAGCCTTTGATCTTGGGAACATTCCCTGAATTTTTCAAGATCATAGGCCATCTCTATAAAGAGTTATGTATTTTCCAAGTTTATGTCACTGTTTGTGGTATTTTAATTCCAATAATTATCATGTTGTGAAATAAATTCTAAGAAAATTTGGTAATGTTTATTAGGACCAGAGGACCCTATGAAAAATATATTTTGAGTTAACTCACTTGGAATGACCCTAATTGGCTTAAACACCCAAAATGGATCTCTAATTAATTAGAGCTAACCATACATCAAATTGACTTGAAATCAATTCTCCACTGACCTTTAGGATCAGAGGAACCCACCATAAAAATTTGAGGTCAATTGGACTTGGTTAGCCTCTACTAAATGGGTTGATTAAGCTACTTAGTCATTTTAAACTTTAAAAATTCATAACTTTCAAAATATCTTTCAAAAATTCACCAAATTGGTTTTGGAGCCTCTCTGATATTAGGGAATTTAAGAAAATTAAAATTTTAATTTTCTAAAAAAGTTGATTTTTTAATATTTTTTTAATATTTTAATAATTAAAAAATAATAAAAATCACAAAAATAATAAAATTCAACAGAAATGACACATTTTGAATTTTAATCACTTAGAACAAACCCCATATTTTTCTTAGGTCTATTTAGTGAGATATTAAATTTTAAAGCTCTAGGGTAATTTTAAAATTAAAAAAATGTATTTTCTAGCATTTTCACTAAAATAATTATAATAAATCATAGAAAATTCAGAAAATTATAAAATTTGATTCTCTGATTTCCTTGATATCAGAGAAATTTTTGAAAAATATAAAATTTATTTTTCAACATTTATTTTATTTTTAAATTAATTAACACTCCAAAACTTAAAATAATTATAATAAAAATAATATAATTCAAAAAATCACCAAAATTAGTCCAAGTGGTCCTCTATTCATTAGTAATGTCCCCTAATTTTCTTAAGGGCAAAAACTTTCCCTTGGTTATGTTATTAAATTTTTTCTTGGAAATCTCTATTTTCTACCAAAAATAATTATATAAATGAATTAAATACAGAAAAATCACATTTTCTCCTCTCATGTCTTTATTGACATATGAGTGAAGTCACATAAAAATTTTAAGTTCATTTCGAGTTCAATTTAGTGAGTTATGAAATTATTAAGCTTAAAGGGTAAAGTGGTAATTAAAATTTTTAATCCTTAATTAAAACTTTAGGTTTAATAAAAAATTAACAAGTAAAATATTTGATCCTAATCTGATTTGGATGATTGAAATTTAAATAATTAAAGGGTAGAAACTCATTAAGCAATTTAAAATAATTAAACCTTAATTAAATAATTGATTAAATTTGGAAGAATAATAAAATTAGAATTATTAAAATAGGGATATTATTAGGAAGAGATTTATTCTTTAATTTAAAATTCCCTAAATTAATCATCTCATTAATATTCAATTCTTAATTAAAATGATAACTCAAATTCAAAATATTAAAAGACTTAATCATTAAACTAAAATTAAATTATTAAACTCTTTCAAAAATTTCAATTAAAATTAAAAATAAAATTAAATTAAAAATTAAATTAAATTAAGTAAATTAAATAGGATTAAATTAAATTAAATTAAATTAAAATTAAAAGTTGAATTAAATTAAAGATTAAATTAAATTAAATTAAATTAACAAATTAAATTAAATTAAATGAATTAAATTAAATTAAATTAAATAAATAAAATCAAATTAAATTAAGTTAAACCAAATTAAAAATTAAATTAAATTAAATGAATTAAAATTAAATTAAATTAAATTAAATTAAATTAAATTAAATTAATTTAATTTAATTTAAATCAAATTAAATTAAAATTAAATCAAATCAAATTAATTTAATGTAACATCAAATCAAACTAAATTGAATTAAATTGAATTAAATAAATTAAAACTCAATTAAATTAAATTAAATTAAATTAAGTTGAATTAAATATAACATCACCAAAGACATAAAGAATTCAAAATAAATCTAAAATAACTTGAACACTATTCCAAATTTAAACCCATTAATGGAAATTAAACTAAATCACAAACCATTTAAACACCAATTTACCCTCAAAAGCTTTAGTTATCATAACTCCTAAACAAAATATTAAATGAAATGTTACTTCACTTATAGGACATTCAAATATCCTAGTTACATCGAGCGAAGATAACAAAACTTAAGATTCTTGGACGATTAATTCATTTGTATAATTAAATTCATTTGGACTTAAAACAATTCTAGCAATATTGAAAAGATGTTTAAGATTCTTCTTAAACACTTTCTCAATATGATAGGATGTTTATAAGAACAATTGAATTTAATTGTTCTTTGATGAAGAAAATCGTCTTCAAATAAAAACACAAGGAACCTAGACGTCATAGGAAATGACTAGCTATAGGATTAGGAAATTGGTAGAAAACCATAACCCTTACCTTAGCTCTACCTAGGAACTTGCTTAAATATTCTAATTGTGTTTTAAGTGCAGCTTGGGATGACGGGAAGACCCTCCAGGTACGCTTTTATTTTATTGCAATTTACTTTCTTGCAATTTACATTATCGCAATTTATTTAATCGCATTGCACTTACGTTTCTTGCATGATAAACAACTGTTGCATGATAAACAACTGTTGCATGAAAACCCACACCTTTAGGATAGTCCCTGAAACTGAAACCAAAACTAAGTTAAAAATTATTGCAAGATAAAATTCACCGCCACAACATTTCAAAATATAAAACAACTCAAAATTTAATCACAAACGAACACAAAACTACGATTACAACTAAATTAAAACGTCCTGTTGGATGATCGGGAATACCTCGGATGATGTAACCTACGTGTTGCTTAACGGGATTTCCCACGGTCTAAATGAAAGTGTGGAACTCATTTAGTTGAGTTTAGCAAATTCATACGGACTAAGTGAATCCGATAAAAATAATGATGCCGGAAGGATGGAACCGTGAGATCTTAACCGGTGTTGTTATAATCAACTTTAAGATTTATTTTAATTAAAACACAAAAAACACTTGGAAATTAAGATGTTTTCTCCTGATTTATGACTTCTAAAACTAAACCTCTGCGACAACAAGGAGCTCGGAGCATGGTGGGCAGCACGGCCATCGTCATCAGCAAAACCTGAGTCTACTTCAGCAAAACTTTCCTAGAATTAAATAACAAAGCCATATGACTTCGAGGTAGTTTGCCTAGTGCAACATAAATCCTCAACCTCTTCGTTAGGCATTTGCATTGCAAATTAAGCCCTAACCGGTCCTAGGACTCCGAGGTAGTTGTCCGACACGACATAAACCATCACATCTTCCAGGCTGTTTGTATGATTTTATCATATAAATATAAGCCCTAATTAATTAAAATTTACAAAATCAAAACATTAAATAGACATTAGGACTTTCCTAAATTCAAGCCAAACAATAGGATAATCGGGAAATTACCGAAGTTCGCTTCGGATCCGTAATTTCCCCTACCTTTCTTCCTTTAAATTCTCAAAACAAAATGTTCCAAATTTGATCCATTCCCTATTGAAATTTCAAAATTCAATCCTTTGAAAACTTAAACTTTGAAATTCTTGAGAGTAGAATTATTGATTATTATCGAGAGTTTTCTTAGGTGATTCCCATCACTTAAGATGTAATTAACTATAGGGGCTTGCCCTATAGAGAATTTTAAAGAACCTGAGTAATATAAACCCTGTTTAATGCTTTCATATTAAGAGGGGAATTTGTCGGCTTAAAAAAATTGGTTCGCAGACCAAACGGATGTCACAAATCTTCTAGTTTATTTAATCGAGCCCCACCGTCAAGCAGTGTGTCTATCCTTAGGGGTAGATACACGGTTTGTGGTGCGGTGCTCGTTTATATAAACTATTTTGGATGTGAGATCTGTTTAATCTCATACCTTAAAATCCTCAAATTTAAAATTATTTTCAAAATCAAATACTACTTTTCAAATTATTTATTTAAATTAAATTAAAAATTCGTCGACAATTTCTGTAGGCGACCCCTTTTCAAAAATACAACACAACCTAAAAATAAAGCCGTACAATAGCTGACATTGCTTCTGTCATGTATAAAGGGAATGGAAAAGTGTCATATCACCGACCCATCTTGAAGAGTTCTTACACTAGGTTTATTTAATTTGAGGTCGCCCTATAGCACCAACACAAATCACAACCACCCATTTCTTTTACATACGCATATTTGCGGCCTTTATAATAATGATATCGTTAACATCGCCCTGATCTCCATATACTATATTGGAAGCATACACATTGAAAATGGAAGCTTGTTGTGAACATCAAGTATTTAACAATATGGGTTTGAGCATCTCCCATCCTTCAGCCATGCCCAGACCATTCTATGAGTTCTATAGAGAAAGGAAATAAGCTATGGGAATCCTCACCCTGCCAGTCACCCGATGAGAGTGTGAGAAGCAACTTATCGACATTACATGTTTTATCATAACTGATTCTCCACCAACCTATAAAGTTTTCCTCGGGCATTGTTGCTCGACTACTGAGTCATCACCTCCGTACCATGCAACCATGAAGTTTTTTGTGATGGGGAGGTGATTACTATCCGAGGCGAGCTGGAGCAGTCCCAGACTTGTCATCTCTGCTTGGATATAAATTTTCATCAAGAGTATCTAAATTTTTGACATCAAGCGATAGAAGGACTCAAGATGGGCAAGGTCACCCATAAGGTACCTACTGATGATGACGATGTAGGTGTCTTTTTCTTGTCGAGTGATGCTTATGATGTTCGTAACTCATCGAAAATGACATGATAAACTTTTTAATATTAAAGTTTCTTTTTAATTACTTTAAGAGGGTCCTTACGGGTGTTTGATGCCACTGAGATGTCTTGGCTTGTTTTGTTGGTCATCGAGATGCCTGGGATGTCAATCGACATTGTTTGTCACTAGCTAAACATTAACCAAGCGACCCAACCAATGAAGCAAAATATGATGATGTTGGCATTCATATTGGGCAACCTGATATGAGAAGAGGTGCCTAAGCTTATGGAAGTCGTTGCATCTGAGTAAGTCTAATACCCGGGATGGGTGTCCAACTTGGTCATAATCTGTAAGAAGAACAACAAATGACAGATGTGCATTTACTTTACAAACCTGAATGTTGTCTGCCTGAAATACAACTGTCTACTATCAATGATCGACATACTCATAGACACAATGATCATTCTTTAAATGATGAGCTTTCTTGATGCCTTCTATGGCTACCACAAAATAAAGATGCAACTCTACCGACCCATTAAAAAAAATAGCATTCATCAATAATGAGCGAGTGTGTTGTTACAATGTAATGTCGTTCGGGCTTAACATTAATGGGGTGACCTATCAATGGCAGATGGAAAGCAATTTTATTCGAACAAAAAGGAAAAGAATACCGACATGCATGTAGATAATGTACTAGTAAAAAGAAAACACCCAAGCAATATATCAAGTAATTAAAAAGAAACATTTGAAATATTAAAAAGTTTAGCATGAAACTTAATTCACTAAAATGCACATTCGGTGCAGCAATAGAGAAGCTCTCAAGTTATCTCCTAACCTTAGGATGAATTAAAGTTATTCCAAAAAAAAATCAAACATTGATAAACATGGCCTCCCACATAATACCAAGGAAGTCAAAAAATTCATGATTGAATCATAAGGCTAAGCCTATTCATCTCATAGTCGGGTGACATTTGTTTTCTTCAAAACCTTGCAACGAGCTTCAATTGGCTGGATGAATACGAGCAAACATTATGAATTTGAAGGACTCCCTGGCATCATCATCACTCCTCCAAAGCCCAAAGCCGATTGAAGAACTCTTCGAGTACTTAGGAGTCGGGCCCAATGCTATCAGCTTAGTTTCGGTATGAGATGAACAAGAGAAGAGGTTTATGATTTATCCTGTAAGTCAAGTCATCTTAAGAGTCAAGCTCAAGTTTAAAATTATGAAAAAGTTAAACTTTCTCTTTTTATTATTGTTTGTGAGCTCTACCTGTGCTTCCAAACGCATCCAATCATAATTGTCATCAACCAACTATTCAAGTCAGGACTTGCTAGTCTATAAAACTTTAATTGGCTTCTCAAATGAGCAACATAACTCAAGGAGTTTGATCTCTCATGCATGCTCAGAATGACCGTCGAGGCTCAGACCATAATTGATTTCTTGACTGACTGCTCTGAGCAAAATGAGTCAGACAAAGAAGCAGCGCTCAACAATCATACTTGGATATTGCATATCGACGCAACATTTAGTCACGCTGGGGCTTAGCTTAATTTTGCTTCGACAATCCGACTGGGAAACATTTGTACCATTATATAGAAGTGACATTCGAGGAGTTGAACAATCAAACCAAGTAAACTTGATAATCGCACTGTGAATTTCTTATGAGATAGACATGCGTCACATCTTGGTAAAATCTGACCCATAATTAGGGGTTGATAAAGTAATCGATTATTTTAAGGGTCCATTTGGGGTAGCTTAGGTGGCATTTTGAAAACGCAACAGGCCTGTTTGGGTAAACTGCGTTTTGATAGCTTATGCGTATTCAAAATGTTGAAAATAATATTTTCACACCACACCTATCTAGGTGAGGTGGCAACTTTCTGGCTACGATCTGGCTTTTAAAAAAAATAAGAAATTGTAATAATCACCGTACCTAGCTTGACAATAGATTATTTTTAATTACCTTATCAGCAGATTATTCAGTAAATTGCATCTGCCCCAAACAAACCCTAAATTGGAAATGAGATGATGGTCATACAGATCGACAAAGATATGGAAATACAAATACATGAAAGACTAACATATGTCCAAAGTGGATAACTAGATGATCGACCTCCCATCGAAGTGAATTCAGATAGGGGAAGGAGCCCTAAAAGTCTCAACCAACCCGACCATGAAGATGCAATAGAGATAGAAGTTAATAGAATAAGAAGCTATCTAGATTGACCTGTGCGTCTTGCTCCTTTGGATTGGAAATATCATCGAGGAGGTAACAGACCCAAAGTGCTTAAAGATCAAAGCTGCCTAATATTTACTGATGGAGGGAAAATGTTTTTGGGGTTCAATCAAGTTGATATACTTGAAATGTATTTATGAGAAAGAGAAAGAAAAAATTCAGATAGAAGTACGTTCCGACCAATGCTAAAGCCAATCCAGAAGAAAAAAATATTGACTTGCAGATTAGAACACTATGATTATTTATAGCTAACCCTACATAAGGATGTTAATCAATTTGCAAGAAGGCGCATGCAGTGCCAAAAATTCAAACTGATGTTGCACCGACCGTCCTGGAATTGTAACCAACTATCAACTGTTGGTCTTTTGGAGTTTGGATACTCAATATCCTTGAATCATTTCCTCTTTCATGCGAACAATAAAAGTTATTGCTTCTCACATTGAATTACTTCTCCGAGTGGGTTGAGTCGAAACTGCTAGCTCGAACCTTTGCTAAGGTCATTTAGAACATCATATGGTCAGCTTTGATATGTTAGTATGGTTTGCCACATGTTCTCATCACAAACAACAATTCATAATTCGTCGGTTAATGTGTGAAGTGATTTTTTATAAATTTAGGGGATAAACCTAAATTTTGTATCCGTTCATCACCCACATACAAACAGAAAAACCAACGTCGCAAACAAGAACACATTAAATCTATAGAGAAAAAATGAAAAGGGAGCAAAAAGAAGCTGGCTTGAAGTCATGCAATTCATTTTATGAGTGACTAACATAGCTCCTTCCACCACAACCTAACAAGCCCCATTCTGCTCTCATGGAACGAAGATCGTGCTACCAATCAAATATAACCTTAACAACTAAAAGGTAATAATCGTCTTTTGCGTATGACCGACAGATATGACCGTATGGCAAAAGATAGGTAATGAATGAGTAAAACCCACGCTCAACCTAGCTGAAGAGAAGCGAGTTGACTCAGCCCATATATGGAATGAACCAAAAAGAAGGATGGAAATTATACTTACCATATGACTTAATGAAAATTTATGACATTCCTAGTAACACTTTTATGATAATTTTCTTTCGAGCCCTTACTTAGCTAAACTTTGATATAATTATCGATGCGGGAACAGTTGGTCAAAAATAGAACACCTATATAACAGTTTCATTTTATAATGAAATGATATAAATACAAAAGTCATTATATTTCATAAAATTCTAATTCACAACAATTCATACATATATTGACATTTTACAATTGGCGGAAAAAAAAAAAAAAAAGAAACTTAATACTTTCAGCTTTGCTTTTGTAACACTGTATACAAATTCTCTAAGATTCATATTTCCTATAATAATTTTTTTTGTAAAATATTAATAACTAAAGCTGCCGATCAAACAACTTAGTAGGTAAAATATTTTTAAATTATAATAACTCTCATTTTTTAAATATTTTTTAAAAAATGTTTAAGCAGTGCACTAAAAAATACTTTAATTGATACAATTTTATGTTTGCTTTCATTTTTTCACGTTTTACTTTCGTTATTGTGAGTAGGGTTGTCAAGAAAAGCCTATCGTTTATAGAACAGCTTGTGTTCAACTCGATGACTAGTTCATGTTCAATTTATTTGTTAAGTTTGTTCGTGTTTGACATATTTTAGCTCAAAATAATTAAAAAAATTTGAAATTAAATTTATTTATATCATATATATATATATATATATATATATATATATATATATATATATATATATATATATATATATATATGTGTGTGTGTGTGTGTGCGCGCGCGCGCGCGCGCGCTGACTCGATTGGTAGCGGCGCTGGCGTAAGTCCTTCGGGTCAGAGGTTTGATCGGCGAGTCTCAGATTATTGATCAATTATATATATATATATATATATATATATATATATATATATATATATATATATATATATCTAAAAGACATTTAGGTGGTATAAATGTAATAAATTAGCTGTTAGAAATCTAAATACGCGGGCATATGGTATGAAAGTAAATGGCCAACCTAATAATAAAAAGAAAAAAGAGCGAGACACGTGGGTGTTGGGCAGAGGAACCGCTCAAAAGGTTTAAAAATAGGATTTTTTTTTTTTTTAATCCCACCAGGAAAATTTTCTTACAACCTTAAGAGTAATTTTAAAACAGAAAAACTCACATAAATTGTGCGAAAGTTTAGACCGGAAAGATGAGTTGGATTTTTTTTGAGCTAAATAAACGAACAAACTCCAGCTGCTCTCAAATAAATCGGATAATATCGAGCAGAACACGAATAAATTTGTTACGAACAAAACCTCAACTCACTTGTGTTCAGTTAGTTTAAACCACTAATTGAGAATCACTATCTATATAAACGAGACGAACACGAACAAATTTTTTTTGTTTGGTTTATAAACGAACAAAATACGGAGAATCGTTCGTTGAACATGTTCGAATTATTATTATTTGAAATATATAATAATTTTAAATAATTATATATAAAAAAAGTTATCATATTTTAAAAATATTTTTATATTCTAAAAGTTTATCATATTTTTTAAAAAATAAATCCTATAAATTATAATATATAATTAATTAGTAATAATAATATATTAATATTAATTATATAAATATTATATATTTATATAATATAATTTGGATAATTTATATCATTTATATAATATATATATATATATATATATATATATATATATATATATATATATATATATATATATATATATATATATAATCCGAAGCCTACTTACTAACGAATTTTAGAATTAATAATTAAATTTATTATTATTTTAACAATTCAAATAATCTAAATAATTTAAACATTTTAAACATTTTGAATTAATTTCAAATAAATCGAATCTACCCGAACAGTAACTTCACGAACAGTTTCAAACACGAGTCTATTTCAAACACATATTATTTTAAAAGAACCAAACAACGACGCAAGTTATATTCTTTTGTTCGTTTCGTTTACACTCCTAACTAGTTGATTAAGAAAATAATATTTAAAATTTAAAATTTAATACTTAAAATCAATCTTAATACCTAAAATTTTTACTCTCAAATAATTTCAGGAGATATAAACAAAAGAGTTTTCTATATTTTATTATTTCCAATAAAAATAATTAGGAATTGAAAATTTAAACATAATGACTTATAAATAAATATATATATATATATATATATATATATATATATATATATATATAAATTCCATTGAAAATTTCTCACCAAATCGAAAAATCGCCACTTTCATCTCTCCCTTCTGCATTTTGAAACGGAGCTTTTAAGCTCTCCGTTGAGCGTCTCCCTCACGCATACTGCTATCTTGTTCTTCTTGGCGTCGCGGCTTCGATTAGGGCACAGGATACTTCGGCTGCCTCCCGTTCTCAGCGTCGCCGGCTTCACACGACAAGGTGATTCTCACCTTTCTCTTCCCTTTCTTGTTCTGCGTCATCTTTTATGATTAGGGCACTACCCTTTCTCTCTAAATGTCTCTCTCACGTGGAGTGAAGGATTGAAGTTTTAGAAGGCGGTGAGGGTGCGGCTCGAACGACCTTCAAATGCGTCTTTAACATGTAATATAATTTTTTTTGTTAATTCAGTTTTTGTGACGTTTAGTAGGTTATTATTACAATAGGAATCACGGTTAGTTTAAGTGCACTTTGAAAAATTACGTGTAAACTTATGTCGTCTATGATCTCACATTGGGGAACAATTACTAGCAAGGGCTTTTTGAGGGCTAGTCTGATGACCCTCATGTTGAACATCACTGTCTTATCCAGGTTGATTGTAATGACACCGAAATTATTCAAATAAGAACATGTTTGACGCCCAAACTAATCAAATTGGATTGCTAATTGGGTTATACCTTTCTTCTCCTTCATGCACATGGGAGCCTAAATTCATCATGGTGGCAATGATGCTGTCTTATCCATGTGTGAGCCTGTTATATGCTATGAAGGAGAAGAAATGGTGTCTAAACTAATTGGACTATCCAGTTTGATTAGTGTAGTCTCCAAACGAGTTCTTATTCAAACAATTTTGGTGTCATTGGAATCATCTGGATCAGACAGTCATTTGAACTATAAATTTCTTTTTTTTTTACACCCTGAAATAATATTTAAAGCTTAAATTCATGGTCGATTCAAGCTTCTCAAGTTAAATAAATCTTTTTGAGTTGGATTAAATTCCCAAAAAAAAAAAAAAAATAAATTTGATCGTATGGCCATTTTTATGACCCTAAGAAGATTTATTTAATTATTTGTTCATATAAAAAAGATACAATAGTTAAAATAATATTAGGTACTAGTTGACCATTATGGTGGTGATGGTTCTGTCCCGTCCATATGTGATATAGGAGAAGAAGATAGGAGTTTAGACCAATTTGTGGTTTGATTAGATTATTTCAGGCCACGAACATGATCTGACCCGGTCTATTTTGATGTCACTGGAATCATCTTATCAAAACAGTCTTTTCAACTGTAAATTTATATTTCTTGATTCCCAAAATAAAGTTTGATGCTATAAATTGCACTCTACTCGATCTTTTTGACTTGATTTAAATGCCTTGGAGTGCATCTTTTGATATGAATACTATTTGATCATATAGAAAATTCTATTATCTTATGAGATTTATTTAGTTGTCTGTTAATAAAATAAATACAATAGTTAAAATAACATTAGTTGCTCAAAGTAAAGTAATATAGACAAACATGAAATTAGCTGCTTTTAGATCTCAGCTATGATTGAGATAATATTAGCGTATTTGTTCAGATTCCCATATCTCTCTCCTCTGAATCTTTCCTTGGTTTAGCTCATGTAATCAAGACATTATATCTTCTCCATTCACAATACCTTATTCCCTAAGTTTCTCTGATGCTTCTATCCCTCGAGATGCTCTTTATTTTTCTCTTTTACATAACTTGTTAATATAGGCACTCTGATCCATAATGCTGTAGATGTCTTATCCCATTCTTACTTGGTGTCCTTGTTGGCCTATCCACACAATTGACATTAGTGGTAGTCTGAATTTATCCCTCCATAGAAGTGAAGCTAGAATTTGGTCAGTGCGATATCTCGTTGAGCGTAAGTGAAAGTGATATCTTTTAATTTTATATTTTTCTGTAGATATCTAGGATTGGATTTGGAATTGGCTATGTTATAGTTTTCATCGGAAGTAAAAGTTACCCAGGCTATTCTTGAATGGAAATGTATAATCTATATTTGTAGTTGTGTAGAGTTCGACATTTTGATTTTCATTAATTTTTTCAATATTTTCTATCAGTTCTGTAAAGCTATCAGCTACCTATAAATGATAGATTGGATATCTTGAGAAGAAACTTTATGAAATTTTGAATCAACGAAGTAATATGCCAATTTGATTTTTTTTTTCTTATTGTTTTATAGATAAAGAAATAATTTGTGTTACTTGTTTCTACTTATATATTAACATAATTTGGAGGTCTAGGTGAAGTTGCAATTAACAGTTGTATGGCTGGCTTCGCTTTGTTGGAAGATGAAATTAGCAAGAAGGAAGATTAGGATTTTTCAAAGAAAAAAAAAAGAAGAAAGAAAATGGCAAGTGAAAGGGTTATGTTTATTTTGAAAGAAGTATTCATGGATTGACTGGACTATTGAGAGCTGTAATTTCATATTTTTATTGAAAAATGAGTTTGTATATTTCTTCATATTTTGGATATAGCGTGTGAGGTTGGGAGTCATGTTTCATGATGAGAAGGCAAGGAGAAACAATCAGTTGATATTTCATGATGGTGCTATGTGGCCTCAGGGAATTGGAAAATGAGATTATTACAACTTCAACAATGACCATCTTAAAAGTGCTAATAACTCTAGATTCATGCCTTGCTCTAGTTATGATTTAGATACTTATTAATTGTAGCTTATGTGTTTCTAGAGGTCGAAAACCTTTTTCAATGCAAAATATCATTGCAGCTGTTGACATTAGCCTACGATATACTTTTGTTATAGTATCGGGGGAGGGTTCTACTCATGCTGCAACAAATTAATGAAGTAGTGGGGAGACCTAATGGGGTAAAGGTTCATGAACGAAATTATTTTGTTGATGCACAGTACTCTGCTTGATTTTATTGCATTACATCGATATAATTCTGATTTAATCATTTCTTTTTAAGGCAAGAGGCACTTTTCGAGCAACCCCTTAGTTTCTCAAAATTTTGGTGTTTACCACTCACTTGTTTCCACTTGCAGTGATAATTTAGCCTGGTTCAGCACAAAGGCTGTAGAGCCTTTTTGATGCTTTCCTGGACATTTGATGCCTGATTGAGGATATTTCACGATCTTTGACTCTCCCCTTCCCCTTTTTGAAACCCTAATCCGTTAGCTGTCTCACCTTTACTCTACTTTTTTTTTCCTTGTTTTCTTTGTGGCCATTGCTTGAGATCGAGAGGCTATGTTGTTGCAGATGCTTCCCCCTCTTTATTCTCTCTGTTGAGCGTATGGGCTGTTTATGATATTTTTGCTCTGTTTCCCTTCCTTGCTTAGTGATTTTTCTGTTGCTTTATTCTTCTACGTCTGTGTTCAATTTGCAGTGATTTTTTTAGAGATACCTTTCCTTTAAAGTTCTGTTAGTTTTTATTAATTTCTTAGTTGTTATCTTTTGGAGGATGAGATGCATGGACGATATTTGTAAGAGCATGCAACAGAGCATTTAATGTATAGTTTTTCTTCATCTGATATGTTGGCTTGTTCTCTGACCTTTCTTAGTTGATTCTTGGAGAAATGAGTGGGGCTTTTTGCAATTGCTGTGACACGAGGCTTAGATTGATTTTCTTATTATTATTTTTTGCTTGTTTGAGTGCTCTTTGCTGGTTTTGTTGTTCTCTAACTGTGTTATATGCATAGAGCTGTTTCATGTGCTCCTTTTGATCTGCATGCTAACTCTGCAGACCATTTAGTTCATTTTCTCTTTATATGTTTTGGAATTTTATATGTAAATAATGCAACATATATGTAGAAATGTGCAGGTAAATTTGATTTATTATCAGATCTATAGTTTTACATTTCACGTTTTAGCTTCCTCTTTTGTGTATATTTATGGTTAATGAATAATAATTGTTTAGCTGGTTCATTGATTATTTATTTGTTCTGTCAAATGCCAAAATTAATTTCTCAATTCATATTTTTTTCAAGGAGATTGATACACAATCAATTTGTATTTTGGTTTTTTATTTCCATATGATTCGAATCGAAACGGCTGTATAGTGACCCAATAATTTATATTTAAATTAAGAATCATCATTAAGTTCATTTTTTGTTTGGATTTTTTATGAAGATGTTTTTAAAATATATGCACAATAAAGTGCCTTGGTATATGTTTTTTGTACATGATATAATTTTAATAGGTAAGTTGTCCATTTATATAAGTAGAAAATTAAAACAATGGATAAAATATTTGAAAATAGATAACTTGAAGTTATTAGAGCAAACATTTACAGTGCGTGTGTGATATAGATAATGATATGACTTCTAGAGTTAAAGTTAGAA